>MRSW03000124.1:0-40818 GCA_001923025.3 Taenia multiceps | reverse complement strand
CTGTCACCTTTCAATCTGACAGGTTGTCAAGCCTTGTCACTCCTCACTGACTGACTTTACAGGTGACAACAACAATGCACCACATGTCAGAGTGTCACTCACTTGTCTACCTGTCAAGCTGTCACCTGTCAAGCTGACAGGTTGTCAAGCCTTGTCACGCCTCACTGACTGACTTGACAGGTGACAACAATGGCACCACTGTCATAGTGTCACTCACTTGTCTACCTGTCAAGCTGTCACCTGTCAAGCTGACAGGTTGTCAAGCCTTGTCACGCCTCACTGACTGACTTGACAGGTGACAACAATGCACCACATGTCAGAGGTCACTCACTTGTCTACCTGTCAAGCTGTCACCTGTCAAGCTGACAGGTTGTCAAGCCTTGTCACGCCTCACTGACTGACTTGACAGCTGACAACAATGCACCACATGCAGAGTGTCACTCACTTGTCTACCTGTCAAGCTGTCACCTGTCAAGCTGACAGGTTGTCAAGCCTTGTCACGCCTCACTGACTGACTTGACAGCTGACAACAATGCACCACATGTCAGTGTCACTCACTTGTCTACTGTCAAGCTGTCACTGTCAAGCTGACAGGTTGTCAAGCCTTGTCACGCCTCACTGACTGACTTGACAGGTGACAACAATGCACCACATGTCAGAGTGTCACTCACTTGTCTACCGTCAAGCTCTGTCACCTGTCCAAGCTGACAGGTTGTCAAGCCTTGTCACGCCTCACTGACTGACTTGACAGGTGACAACAATGCACCACATGTCAAGTGTCACTCACTTGTCTACCTGTCAGCTGTCACCTGTCAAGCTGACGGTTGTCAAGCCTTGTCACGCCTCACTGACTGACTTGAGAGGTGACAACAATGCACCACATGTCAGAGTGTCACTCACTTGTCTACCTGTCACTGTCACCTGTCAAGCTGACAGGTTGTCAAGCCTTGTCACGCCTCACTGACTGACTTGACAGTGACAACAATGCACCACATGTCAGAGTGTCACTCACTTGTCTACCTGTCAAGCTGTCACCTGTCAAGCTGACAGGTTGTCAAGCCTTGTCACGCCTCACTGACTGACTTGACAGGTGACAACAATGCACCACATGTCAGAGTGTCACTCACTTGTCTACCTGTCAAGCTGTCACCTGTCAAGCTGACAGGTTGTCAAGCCTTGTCACGCCTCACTGACTGACTTGACAGGTGACAACAATGCACCACATGTCAGAGTGTCACTCACTTGTCTACCTGTCAAGCTGTCACCTGTCAAGCTGACAGGTTGTCAAGCCTTGTCACGCCTCACTGACTGACTTGACAGGTGACAACAATGCACCACATGTCAGAGTGTCACTCACTTGTCTACCTGTCAAGCTGTCACCTGTCAAGCTGACAGGTTGTCAAGCCTTGTCACGCCTCACTGACTGACTTGACAGGTGACAACAAGGCACCACATGTCAGAGTGTCACTCACTTGTCTACCTGTCAAGCTGTCACCTGTCAAGCTGACAGGTTGTCAAGCCTTGTCTCGCCTCACTGACTGACTTGACAGTGACAACATGCACCCACATGTCAGAGTGTCACTCACTTGTCTACCGTCAACTGTCACCTGTCAAGCTGACAGGTTGTCAAGCCTTGTCACGCCTCACTGACTGACTTGAGAGGTGACAACAATGCACCACATGTCAGAGTGTCACTCACTTGTCTACCTGTCAAGCTGTCACCTGTCAAGCTGACAGGTTGTCAAGCCTTGTCACGCCTCACTGACTGACTTGACAGGTGACAACAATGCACCACATTTCAGAGTGTCACTCACTTGTCTACCTGTCAAGCTGTCACCTGTCAAGCTGACAGGTTGTCAAGCCTTGTCACGCCTCACTGACTGACTTGACAGGTGACAACAATGCACCACATGTCAGAGTGTCACTCACTTGTCTACCTGTCAAGCTGTCACCTGTCAAGCTGACAGGTTGTCAAGCCTTGTCACGCCTCACTGACTGACTTGACAGGTGACAACAATGCACCACATGTCAGAGTGTCACTCACTTGTCTACCTGTCAAGCTGTCACCTGTCAAGCTGACAGGTTGTCAAGCCTTGTCACGCCCTCACTGACTGACTTGAGGTGACAACAATGCACCACATGTCAGAGTGTCACTCACTTGTCTACCTGTCAAGCTGTCACCTGTCAGCTGACAGGTTGTCAAGCCTTGTCACGCCTCACTGACTGACTTGAGAGGTGACAACAATGCACCACATGCCAGAGTGTCACTCACTTGTCTACCTGTCAAGCTGTCACCTGTCAAGCTGACAGGTTGTCAAGCCTTGTCACGCCTCACTGACTGACTTGAGAGGTGACAACAATGCACCACATGTCAGAGTGTCACTCACTTGTCTACCTGTCAAGCTGTCACCTGTCAAGCTGACAGGTTGTCAAGCCTTGTCACGCCTCACTGACTGACTTGACAGGTGACAACAATGCACCACATGTCAGAGTGTCACTCACTTGTCTACCTGTCAAGCTGTCACCTGTCAAGCTGACAGGTTTCAAGCCTTGTCACGCCTCACTGACTGACTTGACAGGTGACAACAATGCACCACATGTCAGAGTGTCACTCACTTGTCTACCTGTCAAGCTGTCACCTGTCAAGCTGACAGGTTGTCAAGCCTTGTCTCTCCTCACAGACTGACTGACTGACTTGACAGGTGACAACAATGCACCACATGTCAGAGTGTCACTCACTTGTCTACCTGTCAAGCTGTCACCTGTCAAGCTGACAGGTTGTCAAGCCTTGTCACGCCTCACTGACTGACTTGACAGGTGACAACAATGCACCACATGTCAGAGTGTCACTCACTTGTCTACCTGTCAAGCTGTCACCTGTCAAGCTGACAGGTTGTCAAGCCTTGTCACGCCTCACTGACTGACTTGACAGGTGACAACAATGCACCACATGTCAGAGTGTCACTCACTTGTCTACCTGTCAAGCTGTCACCTGTCAAGCTGACAGGTTGTCAAGCCTTGTCACGCCTCACTGACTGACTTGACAGTGACAACATGCACCACATGTCAGAGTGTCACTCACTTGTCTACCTGTCAAGCTGTCACCTGTCAAGCTGACAGGTTGTCAAGCCTTGTCACGCCTCACTGACTGACTTGACAGGTGACAACAATGCACCACATGTCAGAGTGTCACTCACTTGTCTACCTGTCAAGCTGTCACCTGTCAAGCTGACAGGTTGTCAAGCCTTGTCACGCCTCACTGACTGACTTGACAGGTGACAACAATGCACCACATGTCAGTGTCACTCACTTGTCTACCTGTCAAGCTGTCACCTGTCAAGCTGACAGGTTGTCAAGCCTTGTCACGCCTCACTGACTGACTTGACAGGTGACAACAATGCACCACATGTCAGAGTGTCACTCACTGTCTACCTGTCAAGCTGTCACCTGTCAAGCTGACAGGTTGTCAAGCCTTGTCACGCCTCACTGACTGACTTGACAGTGACAACAATGCACCACATGTCAGAGTGTCACTCACTTGTCTACCTGTCAAGCTGTCACCTGTCAAGCTGACAGGTTGTCAAGCCTTGTCACGCCTCACTGACTGACTTGACAGGTGACAACAATGCACCACATGTCAGAGTGTCACTCACTTGTCTACCTGTCAAGCTGTCACCTGTCAAGCTGACAGGTTGTCAAGCCTTGTCACGCCTCACTGACTGACTTGACAGGTGACAACAATGCACCACATGTCAGAGTGTCACTCACTTGTCTACCTGTCAAGCTGTCACCTGTCAAGCTGACAGGTTGTCAAGCCTTGTCACGCCTCACTGACTGACTTGACAGGTGACAACAATGCACCACATGTCAGAGTGTCACTCACTTGTCTACCTGTCAAGCTGTCACCTGTCAAGCTGACAGGTTGTCAAGCCTTGTCACGCCTCACTGACTGACTTGACAGGTGACAACAATGCACCACATGTCAGAGTGTCACTCACTTGTCTACCTGTCAAGCTGTCACCTGTCAAGCTGACAGGTTGTCACGCCTTGTCACGCCTCACTGACTGACTTGACAGGTGACAACCATGCACCACATGTCAGAGTGTCACTCACTTGTCTACCTGTCAGGCTGACAGGTTGTCAAGCCTTGTCACGCCTCACTGACTGACTTGACAGGTGACAACAATGCACCACATGTCAGAGTGTCACTCACTTGTCACCTGTCATGCTGACAGGTTGTCAAGCCTTGTCACGCCTCACTGACTGACTTGACAGGTGACAACAATGCACCACATGTCAGAGTGTCACTCACATGTCTACCTGTCAAGCTGTCACCTGTCAAGCTGACAGGTTGTCAAGCCTTGTCACGCCTCACTGACTGACTTGACAGCTGACAACAATGCACCACATGTCAGAGTGTCACTCACTTGTCTACCTGTCAAGCTGTCACCTGTCAAGCTGACAGGTTGTCAAGCCTTGTCACGCCTCACTGACTGACTTGAGAGTTGACAACAATGCACCACATGTCAGAGTGTCACTCACTTGTCTACCTGTCAAGCTGTCACCTGTCAAGCTGACAGGTTGTCAAGCCTTGTCACGCCTCACTGACTGACTTGACAGGTGACAACAATGCACCACATGTCAGAGTGTCACTCACTTGTCTACCTGTCAAGCTGTCACCTGTCAAGCTGACAGGTTGTCAAGCCTTGTCACGCCTCACTGACTGACTTGACAGGTGACAACAATGCACCACATGTCAGAGTGTCACTCACTTGTCTACCTGTCAAGCTGTCACCTGTCAAGCTGACAGGTTGTCAAGCCTTGTCACGCCTCACTGACTGACTTGACAGGTGACAACAATGCACCACAGGTCAGAGTGTCACTCACTTGTCTACCTGTCAAGCTGTCACCTGTCAAGCTGACAGGTTGTCAAGCCTTGTCACGCCTCACTGACTGACTTGACAGGTGACAACAATGCACCACATGTCAGAGTGTCACTCACTTGTCTACCTGTCAAGCTGTCACCTGTCAAGCTGACAGGTTGTCAAGCCTTGTCACGCCTCACTGACTGACTTGACAGGTGACAACAATGCACCACATGTCAGAGTGTCACTCACTTGTCTACCTGTCAAGCTGTCACCTGTCAAGCTGACAGGTTGTCAAGCCTTGTCACGCCTCACTGACTGACTTGACAGGTGACAACAATGCACCACATGTCAGAGTGTCACTCACTTGTCTACCTGTCAAGCTGACAGGTTGTCAAGCCTTGTCACGCCTCACTGACTGACTTGACAGGTGACAACAATGCACCACATGTCAGAGTGTCACTCACTTGTCTACCTGTCAAGCTGTCACCTGTCAAGCTGACAGGTTGTCAAGCCTTGTCACGCCTCACTGACTGACTTGACAGGTGACAACAATGCACCACATGTCAGAGTGTCACTCACTTGTCTACCTGTCAAGCTGTCACCTGTCAAGCTGACAGGTTGTCAAGCCTTGTCACGCCTCACTGACTGACTTGACAGGTGACAACAATGCACCACATGTCAGAGTGTCACTCACTTGTCTACCTGTCAAGCTGTCACCTGTCAAGCTGACAGTTGTCAAGCCTTGTCACGCCTCACTGACTGACTTGAGGTGACAACAATGCACCACATGTCAGAGTGTCACTCACTTGTCTACCTGTCAAGCTGTCACCTGTCAAGCTGACAGGTTGTCAAGCCTTGTCACGCCTCACTGACTGACTTGACAGGTGACAACAATGCACCACATGTCAGAGTGTCACTCACTTGTCTACCTGTCAAGCTGTCACCTGTCAAGCTGACAGGTTGTCAAGCCTTGTCACGCCTCACTGACTGACTTGACAGTGACAACAATGCACCACATGTCAGAGTGTCACTCACTTGTCTACCTGTCAAGCTGTCACCTGTCAAGCTGACAGGTTGTCAAGCCTTGTCACCCTCACTGACTGACTTGACTGACAACAATGCACCACATGTCAGAGTGTCACTCACTTGTCTACCTGTCAAGCTGTCACCTGTCAAGCTGACAGGTTGTCAAGCCTTGTCACGCCTCACTGACTGACTTGACAGGTGACAACAATGCACCACATGTCAGAGTGTCACTCACTTGTCTACCTGTCAAGCTGTCACCTGTCAAGCTGACAGGTTGTCAAGCCTTGTCACGCCTCACTGACTGACTTGACAGGTGACAACAATGCACCACATGTCAGAGTGTCACTCACTTGTCTACCTGTCAAGCTGTCACCTGTCAAGCTGACAGGTTGTCAAGCCTTGTCACGCCTCACTGACTGACTTGACAGGTGACAACAATGCACCACATGTCAGAGTGTCACTCACTTGTCTACCTGTCAAGCTGTCACCTGTCAAGCTGACAGGTTGTCAAGCCTTGTCACGCCTCACTGACTGACTTGACAGTGACAACAATGCACCACATGTCAGAGTGTCACTCACTTGTCTACCTGTCAAGCTGTCACCTGTCAAGCTGACAGGTTGTCAAGCCTTGTCACGCCTCACTGACTGACTTGACAGGTGACAACAATGCACCACATGTCAGAGTGTCACTCACTTGTCTACCTGTCAAGCTGTCACCTGTCAAGCTGACAGGTTGTCAAGCCTTGTCACGCCTCACTGACTGACTTGACAGGTGACAACAGCACCACATGTCAGAGTGTCACTCACTTGTCTACCTGTCAAGCTGTCACCTGTCAAGCTGACAGGTTGTCAAGCCTTGTCACGCCTCACTGACTGACTTGACAGGACAACAATGCACCACATGTCAGAGTGTCACTCACTTGTCTACCTGTCAAGCTGTCACCTGTCAAGCTGACAGGTTGTCAAGCCTTGTCACGCCTCACTGACTGACTTGACAGGTGACAACAATGCACCACATGTCAGAGTGTCACTCACTTGTCTACCTGTCAAGCTGTCACCTGTCAAGCTGACAGGTTGTCAAGCCTTGTCACGCCTCACTGACTGACTTGACAGGTGACAACAATGCACCACATGTCAGAGTCACTCACTTGTCTACCTGTCAAGCTGTCACCTGTCAAGCTGACAGGTTGTCAAGCCTTGTCACGCCTCACTGACTGACTTGACAGGTGACAACAATGCACCACATGCAGAGTGTCACTCACTGTCTACCTGTCAAGCTGTCACCTGTCAAGCTGACAGGTTGTCAAGCCCTGTCACGCCTCACTCTCTGACTTGAGGTGACAACAATGCACCACATGTCAGAGTGTCACTCACTTGTCTACCTGTCAAGCTGTCACCTGTCAAGCTGACAGGTTGTCAAGCCTTGTCACGCCTCACTGACTGACTTGACAGGTGACAACAATGCACCACATGTCAGAGTGTCACTCACTTGTCTACCTGTCAAGCTGACAGGTTGTCAAGCCTTGTCACGCCTCACTGACTGACTTGACAGGTGACAACAATGCACCACATGTCAGAGTGTCACTCACTTGTCTACCTGTCAAGCTGTCACCTGTCAAGCTGACAGGTTGTCAAGCCTTGTCACGCCTCACTGACTGACTTGACAGGTGACAACAATGCACCACATGGCAGAGTGTCACTCACTTGTCTACCTGTCAAGCTGTCACCTGTCAAGCTGACAGGTTGTCAAGCCTTGTCACGCCTCACTGACTGACTTGACAGGTGACAACAATGCACCACATGTCATGTCACTCACTTGTCTACCTGTCAAGCTGTCACCTGTCAAGCTGACAGGTTGTCAAGCCTTGTCACGCCTCACTGACTGACTTGACAGGTGACAACAATGCACCACATGTCAGAGTGTCACTCACTTGTCTACCTGTCAAGCTGTCACCTGTCAAGCTGACAGGTTGTCAAGCCTTGTCACGCCTCACTGACTGACTTGACAGGTGACAACAATGCACCACATGTCAGAGTGTCACTCACTTGTCTACCTGTCAAGCTGTCACCTGTCAAGCTGACAGGTTGTCAAGCCTTGTCACGCCTCACTGACTGACTTGACAGGTGACAACAATGCACCACATGTCAGAGTGTCACTCACTTGTCTACCTGTCAAGCTGTCACCTGTCAAGCTGACAGGTTGTCAAGCCTTGTCACGCCTCACTGACTGACTTGAGGTGACAACAATGCACCACATGTCAGAGTGTCACTCACTTGTCTACCTGTCAAGCTGTCACCTGTCAAGCTGACAGGTTGTCAAGCCTTGTCACGCCTCACTGACTGACTGACTGAGGTGACAACAATGCACCACATGTCAGAGTGTCACTCACTTGTCTACCTGTCAAGCTGTCACCTGTCAAGCTGACAGGTTGTCAAGCCTTGTCACGCCTCACTGACTGACTTGACAGGTGACAACAATGCACCACATGTCAGAGTGTCACTCACTTGTCTACCTGTCAAGCTGTCACCTGTCAAGCTGACAGGTTGTCAAGCCTTGTCACGCCTCACTGACTGACTTGACAGGTGACAACAATGCACCACATGTCAGAGTGTCACTCACTTGTCTACCTGTCAAGCTGTCACCTGTCAAGCTGACAGGTTGTCAAGCCTTGTCACGCCTCACTGACTGACTTGACAGGTGACAACAATGCACCACATGTCAGAGTGTCACTCACTTGTCTACCTGTCAAGCTGTCACCTGTCAAGCTGACAGGTTGTCAAGCCTTGTCACGCCTCACTGACTGACTTGACAGGTGACAACAATGCACCACATGTCAGAGTGTCACTCACTTGTCTACCTGTCAAGCTGTCACCTGTCAAGCTGACAGGTTGTCAAGCCTTGTCACGCCTCACTGACTGACTTGACAGGTGACAACAATGCACCACATGTCAGAGTGTCACTCACTGTCTACCTGTCAAGCTGTCACCTGTCAAGCTGACAGGTTGTCAAGCCTTGTCACGCCTCACTGACTGACTTGACAGGTGACAACAATGCACCACATGTCAGAGTGTCACTCACTTGTCTACCTGTCAAGCTGTCACCTGTCAAGCTGACAGGTTGTCAAGCCTTGTCACGCCTCACTGACTGACTTGACAGGTGACAACAATGCACCACATGTCAGAGTGTCACTCACTTGTCTACCTGTCAAGCTGTCACCTGTCAAGCTGACAGGTTGTCAAGCCTTGTCACGCCTCACTGACTGACTTGACAGCTGACAACAATGCACCACATGTCAGAGTGTCACTCACTTGTCTACCTGTCAAGCTGTCACCTGTCAAGCTGACAGGTTGTCAAGCCTTGTCACGCCTCACTGACTGACTTGAGAGGTGACAACAATGCACCACATGTCCGAGTGTCACTCACTTGTCTACCTGTCAAGCTGTCACCTGTCAAGCTGACAGGTTGTCAAGCCTTGTCACGCCTCACTGACTGACTTGACAGGTGACAACAATGCACCACATGTCAGAGTGTCACTCACTTGTCTACCTGTCAAGCTGTCACCTGTCAAGCTGACAGGTTGTCAAGCCTTGTCACGCCTCACTGACTGACTTGACAGGTGACAACAATGCACCACATGTCAGAGTGTCACTCACTTGTCTACCTGTCAAGCTGTCACCTGTCAAGCTGACAGGTTGTCAAGCCTTGTCACGCCTCACTGACTGACTTGACAGGTGACAACAATGCACCACATGTCAGAGTGTCACTCACTTGTCTACCTGTCAAGCTGTCACCTGTCAAGCTGACAGGTTGTCAAGCCTTGTCACGCCTCACTGACTGACTTGACAGGTGACAACAATGCACCACATGTCAGAGTGTCACTCACTTGTCTACCTGTCAACCTGTCAGGTTGTCAAGCCTTGTCACGCCTCACTGACTGACTTGACAGGTGACAACAATGCACCACATGTCAGAGTGTCACTCACTTGTCTACCTGTCAAGCTGTCACCTGTCAAGCTGACAGGTTGTCAAGCCTTGTCACGCCTCACTGACTGACTTGACAGGTGACAACAATGCACCACATGTCAGAGTGTCACTCACTTGTCTACCTGTCAAGCTGTCACCTGTCAAGCTGACAGGTTGTCAAGCCTTGTCACGCCTCACTGACTGACTTGACAGGTGACAACAATGCACCACATGTCGGAGTGTCACTCACTTGTCTACCTGTCAAGCTGTCACCTGTCAAGCTGACAGGTTGTCAAGCCTTGTCACGCCTCACTGACTGACTTGACAGGTGACAACAATGCACCACATGTCAGAGTGTCACTCACTTGTCTACCTGTCAAGCTGTCACCTGTCAAGCTGACAGGTTGTCAAGCCTTGTCACGCCTCACTGACTGACTTGACAGGTGACAACAATGCACCACATGTCAGAGTGTCACTCACTTGTCTACCTGTCAAGCTGTCACCTGTCAAGCTGACAGGTTGTCAAGCCTTGTCACGCCTCACTGACTGACTTGACAGGTGACAACAATGCACCACATGTCAGAGTGTCACTCACTTGTCTACCTGTCAAGCTGTCACCTGTCAAGCTGACAGGTTGTCAAGCCTTGTCACGCCTCACTGACTGACTTGACAGTGACAACAATGCACCACATGTCAGAGTGTCACTCACTTGTCTACCTGTCAAGCTGTCACCTGTCAAGCTGACAGGTTGTCAAGCCTTGTCACGCCTCACTTACTGACTTGACAGGTGACAACAATGCACCACATGTCAGAGTGTCACTCACTTGTCTACCTGTCAAGCTGTCACCTGTCAAGCTGACAGGTTGTCAAGCCTTGTCACGCCTCACTGACTGACTTGACAGGTGACAACAATGCACCACATGTCAGTGTCACTCACTTGTCTACCTGTCAAGCTGTCACCTGTCAAGCTGACAGGTTGTCAAGCCTTGTCACGCCTCACTGACTGACTTGACAGGTGACAACAATGCACCACATGTCAGAGTGTCACTCACTTGTCTACCTGTCAAGCTGACAGGTTGTCAAGCCTTGTCACGCCTCACTGACTGACTTGACAGGTGACAACAATGCACCACATGTCAGAGTGTCACTCACTTGTCTACCTGTCAAGCTGTCACCTGTCAAGCTGACAGGTTGTCAAGCCTTGTCACGCCTCACTGACTGACTTGACAGGACAACAATGCACCACATGTCAGAGTGTCACTCACTTGTCTACCTGTCAAGCTGTCACCTGTCAAGCTGACAGGTTGTCAAGCCTTGTCACGCCTCACTGACTGACTTGACAGGTGACAACAATGCACCACATGTCAGAGTGTCACTCACTTGTCTACCTGTCAAGCTGTCACCTGTCAAGCTGACAGGTTGTCAAGCCTTGTCACGCCTCACTGACTGACTTGACAGGTGACAACAATGCACCACATGTCAGAGTGTCACTCACTTGTCTACCTGTCAAGCTGTCACCTGTCAAGCTGACAGGTTGTCAAGCCTTGTCACGCCTCACTGACTGACTTGACAGGTGACAACAATGCACCACATGTCAGAGTGTCACTCACTTGTCTACCTGTCAAGCTGTCACCTGTCAAGCTGACAGGTTGTCAAGCCTTGTCACGCCTCACTGACTGACTTGACAGGTGACAACAATGCACCACATGTCAGAGTGTCACTCACTTGTCTACCTGTCAAGCTGTCACCTGTCAAGCTGACAGGTTGTCAAGCCTTGTCACGCCTCACTGACTGACTTGACAGGTGACAACAATGCACCACATGTCAGAGTGTCACTCACTTGTCTACCTGTCAAGCTGTCACCTGTCAAGCTGACAGGTTGTCAAGCCTTGTCACGCCTCACTGACTGACTTGACAGGTGACAACAATGCACCACATGTCAGAGTGTCACTCACTTGTCTACCTGTCAAGCTGTCACCTGTCAAGCTGACAGGTTGTCAAGCCTTGTCACGCCTCACTGACTGACTTGACAGGTGACAACAATGCACCACATGTCAGAGTGTCACTCACTTGTCTACCTGTCAAGCTGTCACCTGTCAAGCTGACAGGTTGTCAAGCCTTGTCACGCCTCACTGACTGACTTGACAGGTGACAACAATGCACCACATGTCAGAGTGTCACTCACTTGTCTACCTGTCAAGCTGTCACCTGTCAAGCTGACAGGTTGTCAAGCCTTGTCACGCCTCACTGACTGACTTGACAGGTGACAACAATGCACCACATGTCAGAGTGTCACTCACTTGTCTACTTGTCAAGCTGTCACCTGTCAAGCTGACAGGTTGTCAAGCCTTGTCACGCCTCACTGACTGACTTGACAGGTGACAACAATGCACCACATGTCAGAGTGTCACTCACTTGTCTACCTGTCAAGCTGTCACCTGTCAAGCTGACAGGTTGTCAAGCCTTGTCACGCCTCACTGACTGACTTGACAGGTGACAACAATGCACCACATGTCAGAGTGTCACTCACTTGTCTACCTGTCAAGCTGTCACCTGTCAAGCTGACAGGTTGTCAAGCCTTGTCACGCCTCACTGACTGACTTGACAGGTGACAACAATGCACCACATGTCAGAGTGTCACTCACTTGTCTACCTGTCAAGCTGTCACCTGTCAAGCTGACAGGTTGTCAAGCCTTGTCACGCCTCACTGACTGACTTGACAGGTGACAACAATGCACCACATGTCAGAGTGTCACTCACTTGTCTACCTGTCAAGCTGTCACCTGTCAAGCTGACAGGTTGTCAAGCCTTGTCACGCCTCACTGACTGACTTGACAGGTGACAACAATGCACCACATGTCAGAGTGTCACTCACTTGTCTACCTGTCAAGCTGTCACCTGTCAAGCTGACAGGTTGTCAAGCCTTGTCACGCCTCACTGACTGACTTGACAGGTGACAACAATGCACCACATGTCAGAGTGTCACTCACTTGTCTACCTGTCAAGCTGTCACCTGTCAAGCTGACAGGTTGTCAAGCCTTGTCACGCCTCACTGACTGACTTGACAGGTGACAACAATGCACCACATGTCAGAGTGTCACTCACTTGTCTACCTGTCAAGCTGTCACCTGTCAAGCTGACAGGTTGTCAAGCCTTGTCACGCCTCACTGACTGACTTGACAGGTGACAACAATGCACCACATGTCAGAGTGTCACTCACTTGTCTACCTGTCAAGCTGTCACCTGTCAAGCTGACAGGTTGTCAAGCCTTGTCACGCCTCACTGACTGACTTGACAGGTGACAACAATGCACCACATGTCAGAGTGTCACTCACTTGTCTACCTGTCAAGCTGTCACCTCCAAGCTGACAGGTTGTCAAGCCTTGTCACGCCTCACTGACTGACTTGACAGGTGACAACAATGCACCACATGTCAGAGTGTCACTCACTTGTCTACCTGTCAAGCTGTCACCTGTCAAGCTGACAGGTTGTCAAGCCTTGTCACGCCTCACTGACTGACTTGACAGGTGACAACAATGCACCACATGTCAGAGTGTCACTCACTTGTCTACCTGTCAAGCTGTCACCTGTCAAGCTGACAGGTTGTCAAGCCTTGTCACGCCTCACTGACTGACTTGACAGGTGACAACAATGCACCACATGTCAGAGTGTCACTCACTTGTCTACCTGTCAAGCTGTCACCTGTCAAGCTGACAGGTTGTCAAGCCTTGTCACGCCTCACTGACTGACTTGACAGGTGACAACAATGCACCACATGTCAGAGTGTCACTCACTTGTCTACCTGTCAAGCTGTCACCTGTCAAGCTGACAGGTTGTCAAGCCTTGTCACGCCTCACTGACTGACTTGACAGGTGACAACAATGCACCACATGTCAGAGTGTCACTCACTTGTCTACCTGTCAAGCTGTCACCTGTCAAGCTGACAGGTTGTCAAGCCTTGTCACGCCTCACTGACTGACTTGACAGGTGACAACAATGCACCACATGTCAGAGTGTCACTCACTTGTCTACCTGTCAAGCTGTCACCTGTCAAGCTGACAGGTTGTCAAGCCTTGTCACGCCTCACTGACTGACTTGACAGGTGACAACAATGCACCACATGTCAGAGTGTCACTCACTTGTCTACCTGTCAAGCTGTCACCTGTCAAGCTGACAGGTTGTCAAGCCTTGTCACGCCTCACTGACTGACTTGACAGGTGACAACAATGCACCACATGTCAGAGTGTCACTCACTTGTCTACCTGTCAAGCTGTCACCTGTCAAGCTGACAGGTTGTCAAGCCTTGTCACGCCTCACTGACTGACTTGACAGGTGACAACAATGCACCACATGTCAGTGTCACTCACTTGTCTACCTGTCAAGCTGTCACTGTCAACTGACAGTTGTCAAGCCTTGTCACGCCTCACTGACTGACTTGACAGGTGACAACAATGCACCACATGTCAGAGTGTCACTCACTTGTCTACCTGTCAAGCTGTCACCTGTCAAGCTGACAGGTTGTCAAGCCTTGTCACGCCTCACTGACTGACTTGACAGGTGACAACAATGCACCACATGTCAGAGTGTCACTCACTTGTCTACCTGTCAAGCTGTCACCTGTCAAGCTGACAGGTTGTCAAGCCTTGTCACGCCTCACTGACTGACTTGACAGGTGACAACAATGCACCACATGTCAGAGTGTCACTCACTTGTCTACCTGTCAAGCTGTCACCTGTCAAGCTGACAGGTTGTCAAGCCTTGTCACGCCTCACTGACTGACTTGACAGGTGACAACAATGCACCACATGTCAGAGTGTCACTCACTTGTCTACCTGTCAAGCTGTCACCTGTCAAGCTGACAGGTTGTCAAGCCTTGTCACGCCTCACTGACTGACTTGACAGGTGACAACAATGCACCACATGTCAGAGTGTCACTCACTTGTCTACCTGTCAAGCTGTCACCTGTCAAGCTGACAGGTTGTCAAGCCTTGTCACGCCTCACTGACTGACTTGACAGGTGACAACAATGCACCACATGTCAGAGTGTCACTCACTTGTCTACCTGTCAAGCTGTCACCTGTCAAGCTGACAGGTTGTCAAGCCTTGTCACGCCTCACTGACTGACTTGACAGGTGACAACAATGCACCACATGTCAGAGTGTCACTCACTTGTCTACCTGTCAAGCTGTCACCTGTCAAGCTGACAGGTTGTCAAGCCTTGTCACGCCTCACTGACTGACTTGACAGGTGACAACAATGCACCACATGTCAGAGTGTCACTCACTTGTCTACCTGTCAAGCTGTCACCTGTCAAGCTGACAGGTTGTCAAGCCTTGTCACGCCTCACTGACTGACTTGACAGGTGACAACAATGCACCACATGTCAGAGTGTCACTCACTTGTCTACCTGTCAAGCTGTCACCTGTCAAGCTGACAGGTTGTCAAGCCTTGTCACGCCTCACTGACTGACTTGACAGGTGACAACAATGCACCACATGTCAGAGTGTCACTCACTTGTCTACCTGTCAAGCTGTCACCTGTCAAGCTGACAGGTTGTCAAGCCTTGTCACGCCTCACTGACTGACTTGACAGGTGACAACAATGCACCACATGTCAGAGTGTCACTCACTTGTCTACCTGTCAAGCTGTCACCTGTCAAGCTGACAGGTTGTCAAGCCTTGTCACGCCTCACTGACTGACTTGACAGGTGACAACAATGCACCACATGTCAGAGTGTCACTCACTTGTCTACCTGTCAAGCTGTCACCTGTCAAGCTGACAGGTTGTCAAGCCTTGTCACGCCTCACTGACTGACTTGACAGGTGACAACAATGCACCACATGTCAGAGTGTCACTCACTTGTCTACCTGTCAAGCTGTCACCTGTCAAGCTGACAGGTTGTCAAGCCTTGTCACGCCTCACTGACTGACTTGACAGGTGACAACAATGCACCACATGTCAGAGTGTCACTCACTTGTCTACCTGTCAAGCTGTCACCTGTCAAGCTGACAGGTTGTCAAGCCTTGTCACGCCTCACTGACTGACTTGACAGGTGACAACAATGCACCACATGTCAGAGTGTCACTCACTTGTCTACCTGTCAAGCTGTCACCTGTCAAGCTGACAGGTTGTCAAGCCTTGTCACGCCTCACTGACTGACTTGACAGGTGACAACAATGCACCACATGTCAGAGTGTCACTCACTTGTCTACCTGTCAAGCTGTCACCTGTCAAGCTGACAGGTTGTCAAGCCTTGTCACGCCTCACTGACTGACTTGACAGGTGACAACAATGCACCACATGTCAGAGTGTCACTCACTTGTCTACCTGTCAAGCTGTCACCTGTCAAGCTGACAGGTTGTCAAGCCTTGTCACGCCTCACTGACTGACTTGACAGGTGACAACAATGCACCACATGTCAGAGTGTCACTCACTTGTCTACCTGTCAAGCTGTCACCTGTCAAGCTGACAGGTTGTCAAGCCTTGTCACGCCTCACTGACTGACTTGACAGGTGACAACAATGCACCACATGTCAGAGTGTCACTCACTTGTCTACCTGTCAAGCTGTCACCTGTCAAGCTGACAGGTTGTCAAGCCTTGTCACGCCTCACTGACTGACTTGACAGGTGACAACAATGCACCACATGTCAGAGTGTCACTCACTTGTCTACCTGTCAAGCTGTCACCTGTCAAGCTGACAGGTTGTCAAGCCTTGTCACGCCTCACTGACTGACTTGACAGGTGACAACAATGCACCACATGTCAGAGTGTCACTCACTTGTCTACCTGTCAAGCTGTCACCTGTCAAGCTGACAGGTTGTCAAGCCTTGTCACGCCTCACTGACTGACTTGACAGGTGACAACAATGCACCACATGTCAGAGTGTCACTCACTTGTCTACCTGTCACTGTCACAGGTTGTCAAGCCTTGTCACGCCTCACTGACTGACTTGACAGGTGACAACAATGCACCACATGTCAGAGTGTCACTCACTTGTCTACCTGTCAAGCTGTCACCTGTCAAGCTGACAGGTTGTCAAGCCTTGTCACGCCTCACTGACTGACTTGACAGGTGACAACAATGCACCACATGTCAGAGTGTCACTCACTTGTCTACCTGTCAAGCTGTCACCTGTCAAGCTGACAGGTTGTCAAGCCTTGTCACGCCTCACTGACTGACTTGACAGGTGACAACAATGCACCACATGTCAGAGTGTCACTCACTTGTCTACCTGTCAAGCTGTCACCTGTCAAGCTGACAGGTTGTCAAGCCTTGTCACGCCTCACTGACTGACTTGACAGGTGACAACAATGCACCACATGTCAGAGTGTCACTCACTTGTCTACCTGTCAAGCTGTCACCTGTCAAGCTGACAGGTTGTCAAGCCTTGTCACGCCTCACTGACTGACTTGACAGGTGACAACAATGCACCACATGTCAGAGTGTCACTCACTTGTCTACCTGTCAAGCTGTCACCTGTCAAGCTGACAGGTTGTCAAGCCTTGTCACGCCTCACTGACTGACTTGACAGGTGACAACAATGCACCACATGTCAGAGTGTCACTCACTTGTCTACCTGTCAAGCTGTCACCTGTCAAGCTGACAGGTTGTCAAGCCTTGTCACGCCTCACTGACTGACTTGACAGGTGACAACAATGCACCACATGTCAGAGTGTCACTCACTTGTCTACCTGTCAAGCTGTCACCTGTCAAGCTGACAGGTTGTCAAGCCTTGTCACGCCTCACTGACTGACTTGACAGGTGACAACAATGCACCACATGTCAGAGTGTCACTCACTTGTCTACCTGTCAAGCTGTCACCTGTCAAGCTGACAGGTTGTCAAGCCTTGTCACGCCTCACTGACTGACTTGACAGGTGACAACAATGCACCACATGTCAGAGTGTCACTCACTTGTCTACCTGTCAAGCTGTCACCTGTCAAGCTGACAGGTTGTCAAGCCTTGTCACGCCTCACTGACTGACTTGACAGGTGACAACAATGCACCACATGTCAGAGTGTCACTCACTTGTCTACCTGTCAAGCTGTCACCTGTCAAGCTGACAGGTTGTCAAGCCTTGTCACGCCTCACTGACTGACTTGACAGGTGACAACAATGCACCACATGTCAGAGTGTCACTCACTTGTCTACCTGTCAAGCTGTCACCTGTCAAGCTGACAGGTTGTCAAGCCTTGTCACGCCTCACTGACTGACTTGACAGGTGACAACAATGCACCACATGTCAGAGTGTCACTCACTTGTCTACCTGTCAAGCTGTCACCTGTCAAGCTGACAGGTTGTCAAGCCTTGTCACGCCTCACTGACTGACTTGACAGGTGACAACAATGCACCACATGTCAGAGTGTCACTCACTTGTCTACCTGTCAAGCTGTCACCTGTCAAGCTGACAGGTTGTCAAGCCTTGTCACGCCTCACTGACTGACTTGACAGGTGACAACAATGCACCACATGTCAGAGTGTCACTCACTTGTCTACCTGTCAAGCTGTCACCTGTCAAGCTGACAGGTTGTCAAGCCTTGTCACGCCTCACTGACTGACTTGACAGGTGACAACAATGCACCACATGTCAGAGTGTCACTCACTTGTCTACCTGTCAAGCTGTCACCTGTCAAGCTGACAGGTTGTCAAGCCTTGTCACGCCTCACTGACTGACTTGACAGGTGACAACAATGCACCACATGTCAGAGTGTCACTCACTTGTCTACCTGTCAAGCTGTCACCTGTCAAGCTGACAGGTTGTCAAGCCTTGTCACGCCTCACTGACTGACTTGACAGGTGACAACAATGCACCACATGTCAGAGTGTCACTCACTTGTCTACCTGTCAAGCTGTCACCTGTCAAGCTGACAGGTTGTCAAGCCTTGTCACGCCTCACTGACTGACTTGACAGGTGACAACAATGCACCACATGTCAGAGTGTCACTCACTTGTCTACCTGTCAAGCTGTCACCTGTCAAGCTGACAGGTTGTCAAGCCTTGTCACGCCTCACTGACTGACTTGACAGGTGACAACAATGCACCACATGTCAGAGTGTCACTCACTTGTCTACCTGTCAAGCTGTCACCTGTCAAGCTGACAGGTTGTCAAGCCTTGTCACGCCTCACTGACTGACTTGACAGGTGACAACAATGCACCACATGTCAGAGTGTCACTCACTTGTCTACCTGTCAAGCTGTCACCTGTCAAGCTGACAGGTTGTCAAGCCTTGTCACGCCTCACTGACTGACTTGACAGGTGACAACAATGCACCACATGTCAGAGTGTCACTCACTTGTCTACCTGTCAAGCTGTCACCTGTCAAGCTGACAGGTTGTCAAGCCTTGTCACGCCTCACTGACTGACTTGACAGGTGACAACAATGCACCACATGTCAGAGTGTCACTCACTTGTCTACCTGTCAAGCTGTCACCTGTCAAGCTGACAGGTTGTCAAGCCTTGTCACGCCTCACTGACTGACTTGACAGGTGACAACAATGCACCACATGTCAGAGTGTCACTCACTTGTCTACCTGTCAAGCTGTCACCTGTCAAGCTGACAGGTTGTCAAGCCTTGTCACGCCTCACTGACTGACTTGACAGGTGACAACAATGCACCACATGTCAGAGTGTCACTCACTTGTCTACCTGTCAAGCTGTCACCTGTCAAGCTGACAGGTTGTCAAGCCTTGTCACGCCTCACTGACTGACTTGACAGGTGACAACAATGCACCACATGTCAGAGTGTCACTCACTTGTCTACCTGTCAAGCTGACAGGTTGTCAAGCCTTGTCACGCCTCACTGACTGACTTGACAGGTGACAACAATGCACCACATGTCAGAGTGTCACTCACTTGTCTACCTGTCAAGCTGTCACCTGTCAAGCTGACAGGTTGTCAAGCCTTGTCACGCCTCACTGACTGACTTGACAGGTGACAACAATGCACCACATGTCAGAGTGTCACTCACTTGTCTACCTGTCAAGCTGTCACCTGTCAAGCTGACAGGTTGTCAAGCCTTGTCACGCCTCACTGACTGACTTGACAGGTGACAACAATGCACCACATGTCAGAGTGTCACTCACTTGTCTACCTGTCAAGCTGTCACCTGTCAAGCTGACAGGTTGTCAAGCCTTGTCACGCCTCACTGACTGACTTGACAGGTGACAACAATGCACCACATGTCAGAGTGTCACTCACTTGTCTACCTGTCAAGCTGTCACCTGTCAAGCTGACAGGTTGTCAAGCCTTGTCACGCCTCACTGACTGACTTGACAGGTGACAACAATGCACCACATGTCAGAGTGTCACTCACTTGTCTACCTGTCAAGCTGTCACCTGTCAAGCTGACAGGTTGTCAAGCCTTGTCACGCCTCACTGACTGACTTGACAGGTGACAACAATGCACCACATGTCAGAGTGTCACTCACTTGTCTACCTGTCAAGCTGTCACCTGTCAAGCTGACAGGTTGTCAAGCCTTGTCACGCCTCACTGACTGACTTGACAGGTGACAACAATGCACCACATGTCAGAGTGTCACTCACTTGTCTACCTGTCAAGCTGTCACCTGTCAAGCTGACAGGTTGTCAAGCCTTGTCACGCCTCACTGACTGACTTGACAGGTGACAACAATGCACCACATGTCAGAGTGTCACTCACTTGTCTACCTGTCAAGCTGTCACCTGTCAAGCTGACAGGTTGTCAAGCCTTGTCACGCCTCACTGACTGACTTGACAGGTGACAACAATGCACCACATGTCAGAGTGTCACTCACTTGTCTACCTGTCAAGCTGTCACCTGTCAAGCTGACAGGTTGTCAAGCCTTGTCACGCCTCACTGACTGACTTGACAGGTGACAACAATGCACCACATGTCAGAGTGTCACTCACTTGTCTACCTGTCAAGCTGTCACCTGTCAAGCTGACAGGTTGTCAAGCCTTGTCACGCCTCACTGACTGACTTGACAGGTGACAACAATGCACCACATGTCAGAGTGTCACTCACTTGTCTACCCGTCAAGCTGTCACCTGTCAAGCTGACAGGATGTCAAGCCTTGTCACGCCTCAGTGACTGACTTGACAGGTGACAACAATGCACCACATGTCAGAGTGTCACTCACTTGTCTACCTGTCAAGCTGTCACCTGTCAAGCTGACAGGTTGTCAAGCCTTGTCACGCCTCACTGACTGACTTGACAGGTGACAACAATGCACCACATGTCAGAGTGTCACTCACTTGTCTACCTGTCAAGCTGTCACCTGTCAAGCTGACAGGTTGTCAAGCCTTGTCACGCCTCACTGACTGACTTGACAGGTGACAACAATGCACCACATGTCAGAGTGTCACTCACTTGTCTACCTGTCAAGCTGTCACCTGTCAAGCTGACAGGTTGTCAAGCCTTGTCACGCCTCACTGACTGACTTGACAGGTGACAACAATGCACCACATGTCAGAGTGTCACTCACTTGTCTACCTGTCAAGCTGTCACCTGTCAAGCTGACAGGTTGTCAAGCCTTGTCACGCCTCACTGACTGACTTGACAGGTGACAACAATGCACCACATGTCAGAGTGTCACTCACTTGTCTACCTGTCAAGCTGTCACCTGTCAAGCTGACAGGTTGTCAAGCCTTGTCACGCCTCACTGACTGACTTGACAGGTGACAACAATGCACCACATGTCAGAGTGTCACTCACTTGTCTACCTGTCAAGCTGTCACCTGTCAAGCTGACAGGTTGTCAAGCCTTGTCACGCCTCACTGACTGACTTGACAGGTGACAACAATGCACCACATGTCAGAGTGTCACTCACTTGTCTACCTGTCAAGCTGTCACCTGTCAAGCTGACAGGTTGTCAAGCCTTGTCACGCCTCACTGACTGACTTGACAGGTGACAACAATGCACCACATGTCAGAGTGTCACTCACTTGTCTACCTGTCAAGCTGTCACCTGTCAAGCTGACAGGTTGTCAAGCCTTGTCACGCCTCACTGACTGACTTGACAGGTGACAACAATGCACCACATGTCAGAGTGTCACTCACTGTCTACCTGTCAAGCTGTCACCTGTCAAGCTGACAGGTTGTCAAGCCTTGTCACGCCTCACTGACTGACTTGACAGGTGACAACAATGCACCACATGTCAGAGTGTCACTCACTTGTCTACCTGTCAAGCTGTCACCTGTCAAGCTGACAGGTTGTCAAGCCTTGTCACGCCTCACTGACTGACTTGACAGGTGACAACAATGCACCACATGTCAGAGTGTCACTCACTTGTCTACCTGTCAAGCTGTCACCTGTCAAGCTGACAGGTTGTCAAGCCTTGTCACGCCTCACTGACTGACTTGACAGGTGACAACAATGC
Organism: Taenia multiceps; assembly: GCA_001923025.3. Lineage (NCBI taxonomy): Eukaryota > Metazoa > Platyhelminthes > Cestoda > Cyclophyllidea > Taeniidae > Taenia > Taenia multiceps. The sequence continues at coordinate 18,601 of MRSW03000124.1, read as the reverse complement.
ACCACATGTCAGAGTGTCACTCACTTGTCTACCTGTCAAGCTGTCACCTGTCAAGCTGACAGGTTGTCAAGCCTTGTCACGCCTCACTGACTGACTTGACAGGTGACAACAATGCACCACATGTCAGAGTGTCACTCACTTGTCTACCTGTCAAGCTGTCACCTGTCAAGCTGACAGGTTGTCAAGCCTTGTCACGCCTCACTGACTGACTTGACAGGTGACAACAATGCACCACATGTCAGAGTGTCACTCACTTGTCTACCTGTCAAGCTGTCACCTGTCAAGCTGACAGGTTGTCAAGCCTTGTCACGCCTCACTGACTGACTTGACAGGTGACAACAATGCACCACATGTCAGAGTGTCACTCACTTGTCTACCTGTCAAGCTGTCACCTGTCAAGCTGACAGGTTGTCAAGCCTTGTCACGCCTCACTGACTGACTTGACAGGTGACAACAATGCACCACATGTCAGAGTGTCACTCACTTGTCTACCTGTCAAGCTGTCACCTGTCAAGCTGACAGGTTGTCAAGCCTTGTCACGCCTCACTGACTGACTTGACAGGTGACAACAATGCACCACATGTCAGAGTGTCACTCACTTGTCTACCTGTCAAGCTGTCACCTGTCAAGCTGACAGGTTGTCAAGCCTTGTCACGCCTCACTGACTGACTTGACAGGTGACAACAATGCACCACATGTCAGAGTGTCACTCACTTGTCTACCTGTCAAGCTGTCACCTGTCAAGCTGACAGGTTGTCAAGCCTTGTCACGCCTCACTGACTGACTTGACAGGTGACAACAATGCACCACATGTCAGAGTGTCACTCACTTGTCTACCTGTCAAGCTGTCACCTGTCAAGCTGACAGGTTGTCAAGCCTTGTCACGCCTCACTGACTGACTTGACAGGTGACAACAATGCACCACATGTCAGAGTGTCACTCACTTGTCTACCTGTCAAGCTGTCACCTGTCAAGCTGACAGGTTGTCAAGCCTTGTCACGCCTCACTGACTGACTTGACAGGTGACAACAATGCACCACATGTCAGAGTGTCACTCACTTGTCTACCTGTCAAGCTGTCACCTGTCAAGCTGACAGGTTGTCAAGCCTTGTCACGCCTCACTGACTGACTTGACAGGTGACAACAATGCACCACATGTCAGAGTGTCACTCACTTGTCTACCTGTCAAGCTGTCACCTGTCAAGCTGACAGGTTGTCAAGCCTTGTCACGCCTCACTGACTGACTTGACAGGTGACAACAATGCACCACATGTCAGAGTGTCACTCACTTGTCTACCTGTCAAGCTGTCACCTGTCAAGCTGACAGGTTGTCAAGCCTTGTCACGCCTCACTGACTGACTTGACAGGTGACAACAATGCACCACATGTCAGAGTGTCACTCACTTGTCTACCTGTCAAGCTGTCACCTGTCAAGCTGACAGGTTGTCAAGCCTTGTCACGCCTCACTGACTGACTTGACAGGTGACAACAATGCACCACATGTCAGAGTGTCACTCACTTGTCTACCTGTCAAGCTGTCACCTGTCAAGCTGACAGGTTGTCAAGCCTTGTCACGCCTCACTGACTGACTTGACAGGTGACAACAATGCACCACATGTCAGAGTGTCACTCACTTGTCTACCTGTCAAGCTGTCACCTGTCAAGCTGACGGTTGTCAAGCCTTGTCACGCCTCACTGACTGACTTGACAGGTGACAACAATGCACCACATGTCAGAGTGTCACTCACTTGTCTACCTGTCAAGCTGTCACCTGTCAAGCTGACAGGTTGTCAAGCCTTGTCACGCCTCACTGACTGACTTGACAGGTGACAACAATGCACCACATGTCAGAGTGTCACTCACTTGTCTACCTGTCAAGCTGTCACCTGTCAAGCTGACAGGTTGTCAAGCCTTGTCACGCCTCACTGACTGACTTGACAGGTGACAACAATGCACCACATGTCAGAGTGTCACTCACTTGTCTACCTGTCAAGCTGTCACCTGTCAAGCTGACAGGTTGTCAAGCCTTGTCACGCCTCACTGACTGACTTGACAGGTGACAACAATGCACCACATGTCAGAGTGTCACTCACTTGTCTACCTGTCAAGCTGTCACCTGTCAAGCTGACAGGTTGTCAAGCCTTGTCACGCCTCACTGACTGACTTGACAGGTGACAACAATGCACCACATGTCAGAGTGTCACTCACTTGTCTACCTGTCAAGCTGTCACCTGTCAAGCTGACAGGTTGTCAAGCCTTGTCACGCCTCACTGACTGACTTGACAGGTGACAACAATGCACCACATGTCAGAGTGTCACTCACTTGTCTACCTGTCAAGCTGTCACCTGTCAAGCTGACAGGTTGTCAAGCCTTGTCACGCCTCACTGACTGACTTGACAGGTGACAACAATGCACCACATGTCAGAGTGTCACTCACTTGTCTACCTGTCAAGCTGTCACCTGTCAAGCTGACAGGTTGTCAAGCCTTGTCACGCCTCACTGACTGACTTGACAGGTGACAACAATGCACCACATGTCAGAGTGTCACTCACTTGTCTACCTGTCAAGCTGTCACCTGTCAAGCTGACAGGTTGTCAAGCCTTGTCACGCCTCACTGACTGACTTGACAGGTGACAACAATGCACCACATGTCAGAGTGTCACTCACTTGTCTACCTGTCAAGCTGTCACCTGTCAAGCTGACAGGTTGTCAAGCCTTGTCACGCCTCACTGACTGACTTGACAGGTGACAACAATGCACCACATGTCAGAGTGTCACTCACTTGTCTACCTGTCAAGCTGTCACCTGTCAAGCTGACAGGTTGTCAAGCCTTGTCACGCCTCACTGACTGACTTGACAGGTGACAACAATGCACCACATGTCAGAGTGTCACTCACTTGTCTACCTGTCAAGCTGTCACCTGTCAAGCTGACAGGTTGTCAAGCCTTGTCACGCCTCACTGACTGACTTGACAGGTGACAACAATGCACCACATGTCAGAGTGTCACTCACTTGTCTACCTGTCAAGCTGTCACCTGTCAAGCTGACAGGTTGTCAAGCCTTGTCACGCCTCACTGACTGACTTGACAGGTGACAACAATGCACCACATGTCAGAGTGTCACTCACTTGTCTACCTGTCAAGCTGTCACCTGTCAAGCTGACAGGTTGTCAAGCCTTGTCACGCCTCACTGACTGACTTGACAGGTGACAACAATGCACCACATGTCAGAGTGTCACTCACTTGTCTACCTGTCAAGCTGTCACCTGTCAAGCTGACAGGTTGTCAAGCCTTGTCACGCCTCACTGACTGACTTGACAGGTGACAACAATGCACCACATGTCAGAGTGTCACTCACTTGTCTACCTGTCAAGCTGTCACCTGTCAAGCTGACAGGTTGTCAAGCCTTGTCACGCCTCACTGACTGACTTGACAGGTGACAACAATGCACCACATGTCAGAGTGTCACTCACTTGTCTACCTGTCAAGCTGTCACCTGTCAAGCTGACAGGTTGTCAAGCCTTGTCACGCCTCACTGACTGACTTGACAGGTGACAACAATGCACCACATGTCAGAGTGTCACTCACTTGTCTACCTGTCAAGCTGTCACCTGTCAAGCTGACAGGTTGTCAAGCCTTGTCACGCCTCACTGACTGACTTGACAGGTGACAACAATGCACCACATGTCAGAGTGTCACTCACTTGTCTACCTGTCAAGCTGTCACCTGTCAAGCTGACAGGTTGTCAAGCCTTGTCACGCCTCACTGACTGACTTGACAGGTGACAACAATGCACCACATGTCAGAGTGTCACTCACTTGTCTACCTGTCAAGCTGTCACCTGTCAAGCTGACAGGTTGTCAAGCCTTGTCACGCCTCACTGACTGACTTGACAGGTGACAACAATGCACCACATGTCAGAGTGTCACTCACTTGTCTACCTGTCAAGCTGTCACCTGTCAAGCTGACAGGTTGTCAAGCCTTGTCACCCTCACTGACTGACTTGACAGGTGACAACAATGCACCACATGTCAGAGTGTCACTCACTTGTCTACCTGTCAAGCTGTCACCTGTCAAGCTGACAGGTTGTCAAGCCTTGTCACGCCTCACTGACTGACTTGACAGGTGACAACAATGCACCACATGTCAGAGTGTCACTCACTTGTCTACCTGTCAAGCTGTCACCTGTCAAGCTGACAGGTTGTCAAGCCTTGTCACGCCTCACTGACTGACTTGACAGGTGACAACAATGCACCACATGTCAGAGTGTCACTCACTTGTCTACCTGTCAAGCTGTCACCTGTCAAGCTGACAGGTTGTCAAGCCTTGTCACGCCTCACTGACTGACTTGACAGGTGACAACAATGCACCACATGTCAGAGTGTCACTCACTTGTCTACCTGTCAAGCTGTCACCTGTCAAGCTGACAGGTTGTCAAGCCTTGTCACGCCTCACTGACTGACTTGACAGGTGACAACAATGCACCACATGTCAGAGTGTCACTCACTTGTCTACCTGTCAAGCTGTCACCTGTCAAGCTGACAGGTTGTCAAGCCTTGTCACGCCTCACTGACTGACTTGACAGGTGACAACAATGCACCACATGTCAGAGTGTCACTCACTTGTCTACCTGTCAAGCTGTCACCTGTCAAGCTGACAGGTTGTCAAGCCTTGTCACGCCTCACTGACTGACTTCACAGGTGACAACAATGCACCACATGTCAGAGTGTCACTCACTTGTCTACCTGTCAAGCTGTCACCTGTCAAGCTGACAGGTTGTCAAGCCTTGTCACGCCTCACTGACCGACTTGACAGGTGACAACAATGCACCACATGTCAGAGTGTCACTCACTTGTCTACCTGTCAAGCTGTCACCTGTCAAGCTGACAGGTTGTCAAGCCTTGTCACGCCTCACTGACTGACTTGACAGGTGACAACAATGCACCACATGTCAGAGTGTCACTCACTTGTCTACCTGTCAAGCTGTCACCTGTCAAGCTGACAGGTTGTCAAGCCTTGTCACGCCTCACTGACTGACTTGACAGGTGACAACAATGCACCACATGTCAGAGTGTCACTCACTTGTCTACCTGTCAAGCTGTCACCTGTCAAGCTGACAGGTTGTCAAGCCTTGTCACGCCTCACTGACTGACTTGACAGGTGACAACAATGCACCACATGTCAGAGTGTCACTCACTTGTCTACCTGTCAAGCTGTCACCTGTCAAGCTGACAGGTTGTCAAGCCTTGTCACGCCTCACTGACTGACTTGACAGGTGACAACAATGCACCACATGTCAGAGTGTCACTCACTTGTCTACCTGTCAAGCTGTCACCTGTCAAGCTGACAGGTTGTCAAGCCTTGTCACGCCTCACTGACTGACTTGACAGGTGACAACAATGCACCACATGTCAGAGTGTCACTCACTTGTCTACCTGTCAAGCTGTCACCTGTCAAGCTGACAGGTTGTCAAGCCTTGTCACGCCTCACTGACTGACTTGACAGGTGACAACAATGCACCACATGTCAGAGTGTCACTCACTTGTCTACCTGTCAAGCTGTCACCTGTCAAGCTGACAGGTTGTCAAGCCTTGTCACGCCTCACTGACTGACTTGACAGGTGACAACAATGCACCACATGTCAGAGTGTCACTCACTTGTCTACCTGTCAAGCTGTCACCTGTCAAGCTGACAGGTTGTCAAGCCTTGTCACGCCTCACTGACTGACTTGACAGGTGACAACAATGCACCACATGTCAGAGTGTCACTCACTTGTCTACCTGTCAAGCTGTCACCTGTCAAGCTGACAGGTTGTCAAGCCTTGTCACGCCTCACTGACTGACTTGACAGGTGACAACAATGCACCACATGTCAGAGTGTCACTCACTTGTCTACCTGTCAAGCTGTCACCTGTCAAGCTGACAGGTTGTCAAGCCTTGTCACGCCTCACTGACTGACTTGACAGGTGACAACAATGCACCACATGTCAGAGTGTCACTCACTTGTCTACCTGTCAAGCTGTCACCTGTCAAGCTGACAGGTTGTCAAGCCTTGTCACGCCTCACTGACTGACTTGACAGGTGACAACAATGCACCACATGTCAGAGTGTCACTCACTTGTCTACCTGTCAAGCTGTCACCTGTCAAGCTGACAGGTTGTCAAGCCTTGTCACGCCTCACTGACTGACTTGACAGGTGACAACAATGCACCACATGTCAGAGTGTCACTCACTTGTCTACCTGTCAAGCTGTCACCTGTCAAGCTGACAGGTTGTCAAGCCTTGTCACGCCTCACTGACTGACTTGACAGGTGACAACAATGCACCACATGTCAGAGTGTCACTCACTTGTCTACCTGTCAAGCTGTCACCTGTCAAGCTGACAGGTTGTCAAGCCTTGTCACGCCTCACTGACTGACTTGACAGGTGACAACAATGCACCACATGTCAGAGTGTCACTCACTTGTCTACCTGTCAAGCTGTCACCTGTCAAGCTGACAGGTTGTCAAGCCTTGTCACGCCTCACTGACTGACTTGACAGGTGACAACAATGCACCACATGTCAGAGTGTCACTCACTTGTCTACCTGTCAAGCTGTCACCTGTCAAGCTGACAGGTTGTCAAGCCTTGTCACGCCTCACTGACTGACTTGACAGGTGACAACAATGCACCACATGTCAGAGTGTCACTCACTTGTCTACCTGTCAAGCTGTCACCTGTCAAGCTGACAGGTTGTCAAGCCTTGTCACGCCTCACTGACTGACTTGACAGGTGACAACAATGCACCACATGTCAGAGTGTCACTCACTTGTCTACCTGTCAAGCTGTCACCTGTCAAGCTGACAGGTTGTCAAGCCTTGTCACGCCTCACTGACTGACTTGACAGGTGACAACAATGCACCACATGTCAGAGTGTCACTCACTTGTCTACCTGTCAAGCTGTCACCTGTCAAGCTGACAGGTTGTCAAGCCTTGTCACGCCTCACTGACTGACTTGACAGGTGACAACAATGCACCACATGTCAGAGTGTCACTCACTTGTCTACCTGTCAAGCTGTCACCTGTCAAGCTGACAGGTTGTCAAGCCTTGTCACGCCTCACTGACTGACTTGACAGGTGACAACAATGCACCACATGTCAGAGTGTCACTCACTTGTCTACCTGTCAAGCTGTCACCTGTCAAGCTGACAGGTTGTCAAGCCTTGTCACGCCTCACTGACTGACTTGACAGGTGACAACAATGCACCACATGTCAGAGTGTCACTCACTTGTCTACCTGTCAAGCTGTCACCTGTCAAGCTGACAGGTTGTCAAGCCTTGTCACGCCTCACTGACTGACTTGACAGGTGACAACAATGCACCACATGTCAGAGTGTCACTCACTTGTCTACCTGTCAAGCTGTCACCTGTCAAGCTGACAGGTTGTCAAGCCTTGTCACGCCTCACTGACTGACTTGACAGGTGACAACAATGCACCACATGTCAGAGTGTCACTCACTTGTCTACCTGTCAAGCTGTCACCTGTCAAGCTGACAGGTTGTCAAGCCTTGTCACGCCTCACTGACTGACTTGACAGGTGACAACAATGCACCACATGTCAGAGTGTCACTCACTTGTCTACCTGTCAAGCTGTCACCTGTCAAGCTGACAGGTTGTCAAGCCTTGTCACGCCTCACTGACTGACTTGACAGGTGACAACAATGCACCACATGTCAGAGTGTCACTCACTTGTCTACCTGTCAAGCTGTCACCTGTCAAGCTGACAGGTTGTCAAGCCTTGTCACGCCTCACTGACTGACTTGACAGGTGACAACAATGCACCACATGTCAGAGTGTCACTCACTTGTCTACCTGTCAAGCTGTCACCTGTCAAGCTGACAGGTTGTCAAGCCTTGTCACGCCTCACTGACTGACTTGACAGGTGACAACAATGCACCACATGTCAGAGTGTCACTCACTTGTCTACCTGTCAAGCTGTCACCTGTCAAGCTGACAGGTTGTCAAGCCTTGTCACGCCTCACTGACTGACTTGACAGGTGACAACAATGCACCACATGTCAGAGTGTCACTCACTTGTCTACCTGTCAAGCTGTCACCTGTCAAGCTGACAGGTTGTCAAGCCTTGTCACGCCTCACTGACTGACTTGACAGGTGACAACAATGCACCACATGTCAGAGTGTCACTCACTTGTCTACCTGTCAAGCTGTCACCTGTCAAGCTGACAGGTTGTCAAGCCTTGTCACGCCTCACTGACTGACTTGACAGGTGACAACAATGCACCACATGTCAGAGTGTCACTCACTTGTCTACCTGTCAAGCTGTCACCTGTCAAGCTGACAGGTTGTCAAGCCTTGTCACGCCTCACTGACTGACTTGACAGGTGACAACAATGCACCACATGTCAGAGTGTCACTCACTTGTCTACCTGTCAAGCTGTCACCTGTCAAGCTGACAGGTTGTCAAGCCTTGTCACGCCTCACTGACTGACTTGACAGGTGACAACAATGCACCACATGTCAGAGTGTCACTCACTTGTCTACCTGTCAAGCTGTCACCTGTCAAGCTGACAGGTTGTCAAGCCTTGTCACGCCTCACTGACTGACTTGACAGGTGACAACAATGCACCACATGTCAGAGTGTCACTCACTTGTCTACCTGTCAAGCTGTCACCTGTCAAGCTGACAGGTTGTCAAGCCTTGTCACGCCTCACTGACTGACTTGACAGGTGACAACAATGCACCACATGTCAGAGTGTCACTCACTTGTCTACCTGTCAAGCTGTCACCTGTCAAGCTGACAGGTTGTCAAGCCTTGTCACGCCTCACTGACTGACTTGACAGGTGACAACAATGCACCACATGTCAGAGTGTCACTCACTTGTCTACCTGTCAAGCTGTCACCTGTCAAGCTGACAGGTTGTCAAGCCTTGTCACGCCTCACTGACTGACTTGACAGGTGACAACAATGCACCACATGTCAGAGTGTCACTCACTTGTCTACCTGTCAAGCTGTCACCTGTCAAGCTGACAGGTTGTCAAGCCTTGTCACGCCTCACTGACTGACTTGACAGGTGACAACAATGCACCACATGTCAGAGTGTCACTCACTTGTCTACCTGTCAAGCTGTCACCTGTCAAGCTGACAGGTTGTCAAGCCTTGTCACGCCTCACTGACTGACTTGACAGGTGACAACAATGCACCACATGTCAGAGTGTCACTCACTTGTCTACCTGTCAAGCTGTCACCTGTCAAGCTGACAGGTTGTCAAGCCTTGTCACGCCTCACTGACTGACTTGACAGGTGACAACAATGCACCACATGTCAGAGTGTCACTCACTTGTCTACCTGTCAAGCTGTCACCTGTCAAGCTGACAGGTTGTCAAGCCTTGTCACGCCTCACTGACTGACTTGACAGGTGACAACAATGCACCACATGTCAGAGTGTCACTCACTTGTCTACCTGTCAAGCTGTCACCTGTCAAGCTGACAGGTTGTCAAGCCTTGTCACGCCTCACTGACTGACTTGACAGGTGACAACAATGCACCACATGTCAGAGTGTCACTCACTTGTCTACCTGTCAAGCTGTCACCTGTCAAGCTGACAGGTTGTCAAGCCTTGTCACGCCTCACTGACTGACTTGACAGGTGACAACAATGCACCACATGTCAGAGTGTCACTCACTTGTCTACCTGTCAAGCTGTCACCTGTCAAGCTGACAGGTTGTCAAGCCTTGTCACGCCTCACTGACTGACTTGACAGGTGACAACAATGCACCACATGTCAGAGTGTCACTCACTTGTCTACCTGTCAAGCTGTCACCTGTCAAGCTGACAGGTTGTCAAGCCTTGTCACGCCTCACTGACTGACTTGACAGGTGACAACAATGCACCACATGTCAGAGTGTCACTCACTTGTCTACCTGTCAAGCTGTCACCTGTCAAGCTGACAGGTTGTCAAGCCTTGTCACGCCTCACTGACTGACTTGACAGGTGACAACAATGCACCACATGTCAGAGTGTCACTCACTTGTCTACCTGTCAAGCTGTCACCTGTCAAGCTGACAGGTTGTCAAGCCTTGTCACGCCTCACTGACTGACTTGACAGGTGACAACAATGCACCACATGTCAGAGTGTCACTCACTTGTCTACCTGTCAAGCTGTCACCTGTCAAGCTGACAGGTTGTCAAGCCTTGTCACGCCTCACTGACTGACTTGACAGGTGACAACAATGCACCACATGTCAGAGTGTCACTCACTTGTCTACCTGTCAAGCTGTCACCTGTCAAGCTGACAGGTTGTCAAGCCTTGTCACGCCTCACTGACTGACTTGACAGGTGACAACAATGCACCACATGTCAGAGTGTCACTCACTTGTCTACCTGTCAAGCTGTCACCTGTCAAGCTGACAGGTTGTCAAGCCTTGTCACGCCTCACTGACTGACTTGACAGGTGACAACAATGCACCACATGTCAGAGTGTCACTCACTTGTCTACCTGTCAAGCTGTCACCTGTCAAGCTGACAGGTTGTCAAGCCTTGTCACGCCTCACTGACTGACTTGACAGGTGACAACAATGCACCACATGTCAGAGTGTCACTCACTTGTCTACCTGTCAAGCTGTCACCTGTCAAGCTGACAGGTTGTCAAGCCTTGTCACGCCTCACTGACTGACTTGACAGGTGACAACAATGCACCACATGTCAGAGTGTCACTCACTTGTCTACCTGTCAAGCTGTCACCTGTCAAGCTGACAGGTTGTCAAGCCTTGTCACGCCTCACTGACTGACTTGACAGGTGACAACAATGCACCACATGTCAGAGTGTCACTCACTTGTCTACCTGTCAAGCTGTCACCTGTCAAGCTGACAGGTTGTCAAGCCTTGTCACGCCTCACTGACTGACTTGACAGGTGACAACAATGCACCACATGTCAGAGTGTCACTCACTTGTCTACCTGTCAAGCTGTCACCTGTCAAGCTGACAGGTTGTCAAGCCTTGTCACGCCTCACTGACTGACTTGACAGGTGACAACAATGCACCACATGTCAGAGTGTCACTCACTTGTCTACCTGTCAAGCTGTCACCTGTCAAGCTGACAGGTTGTCAAGCCTTGTCACGCCTCACTGACTGACTTGACAGGTGACAACAATGCACCACATGTCAGAGTGTCACTCACTTGTCTACCTGTCAAGCTGTCACCTGTCAAGCTGACAGGTTGTCAAGCCTTGTCACGCCTCACTGACTGACTTGACAGGTGACAACAATGCACCACATGTCAGAGTGTCACTCACTTGTCTACCTGTCAAGCTGTCACCTGTCAAGCTGACAGGTTGTCAAGCCTTGTCACGCCTCACTGACTGACTTGACAGGTGACAACAATGCACCACATGTCAGAGTGTCACTCACTTGTCTACCTGTCAAGCTGTCACCTGTCAAGCTGACAGGTTGTCAAGCCTTGTCACGCCTCACTGACTGACTTGACAGGTGACAACAATGCACCACATGTCAGAGTGTCACTCACTTGTCTACCTGTCAAGCTGTCACCTGTCAAGCTGACAGGTTGTCAAGCCTTGTCACGCCTCACTGACTGACTTGACAGGTGACAACAATGCACCACATGTCAGAGTGTCACTCACTTGTCTACCTGTCAAGCTGTCACCTGTCAAGCTGACAGGTTGTCAAGCCTTGTCACGCCTCACTGACTGACTTGACAGGTGACAACAATGCACCACATGTCAGAGTGTCACTCACTTGTCTACCTGTCAAGCTGTCACCTGTCAAGCTGACAGGTTGTCAAGCCTTGTCACGCCTCACTGACTGACTTGACAGGTGACAACAATGCACCACATGTCAGAGTGTCACTCACTTGTCTACCTGTCAAGCTGTCACCTGTCAAGCTGACAGGTTGTCAAGCCTTGTCACGCCTCACTGACTGACTTGACAGGTGACAACAATGCACCACATGTCAGAGTGTCACTCACTTGTCTACCTGTCAAGCTGTCACCTGTCAAGCTGACAGGTTGTCAAGCCTTGTCACGCCTCACTGACTGACTTGACAGGTGACAACAATGCACCACATGTCAGAGTGTCACTCACTTGTCTACCTGTCAAGCTGTCACCTGTCAAGCTGACAGGTTGTCAAGCCTTGTCACGCCTCACTGACTGACTTGACAGGTGACAACAATGCACCACATGTCAGAGTGTCACTCACTTGTCTACCTGTCAAGCTGTCACCTGTCAAGCTGACAGGTTGTCAAGCCTTGTCACGCCTCACTGACTGACTTGACAGGTGACAACAATGCACCACATGTCAGAGTGTCACTCACTTGTCTACCTGTCAAGCTGTCACCTGTCAAGCTGACAGGTTGTCAAGCCTTGTCACGCCTCACTGACTGACTTGACAGGTGACAACAATGCACCACATGTCAGAGTGTCACTCACTTGTCTACCTGTCAAGCTGTCACCTGTCAAGCTGACAGGTTGTCAAGCCTTGTCACGCCTCACTGACTGACTTGACAGGTGACAACAATGCACCACATGTCAGAGTGTCACTCACTTGTCTACCTGTCAAGCTGTCACCTGTCAAGCTGACAGGTTGTCAAGCCTTGTCACGCCTCACTGACTGACTTGACAGGTGACAACAATGCACCACATGTCAGAGTGTCACTCACTTGTCTACCTGTCAAGCTGTCACCTGTCAAGCTGACAGGTTGTCAAGCCTTGTCACGCCTCACTGACTGACTTGACAGGTGACAACAATGCACCACATGTCAGAGTGTCACTCACTTGTCTACCTGTCAAGCTGTCACCTGTCAAGCTGACAGGTTGTCAAGCCTTGTCACGCCTCACTGACTGACTTGACAGGTGACAACAATGCACCACATGTCAGAGTGTCACTCACTTGTCTACCTGTCAAGCTGTCACCTGTCAAGCTGACAGGTTGTCAAGCCTTGTCACGCCTCACTGACTGACTTGACAGGTGACAACAATGCACCACATGTCAGAGTGTCACTCACTTGTCTACCTGTCAAGCTGTCACCTGTCAAGCTGACAGGTTGTCAAGCCTTGTCACGCCTCACTGACTGACTTGACAGGTGACAACAATGCACCACATGTCAGAGTGTCACTCACTTGTCTACCTGTCAAGCTGTCACCTGTCAAGCTGACAGGTTGTCAAGCCTTGTCACGCCTCACTGACTGACTTGACAGGTGACAACAATGCACCACATGTCAGAGTGTCACTCACTTGTCTACCTGTCAAGCTGTCACCTGTCAAGCTGACAGGTTGTCAAGCCTTGTCACGCCTCACTGACTGACTTGACAGGTGACAACAATGCACCACATGTCAGAGTGTCACTCACTTGTCTACCTGTCAAGCTGTCACCTGTCAAGCTGACAGGTTGTCAAGCCTTGTCACGCCTCACTGACTGACTTGACAGGTGACAACAATGCACCACATGTCAGAGTGTCACTCACTTGTCTACCTGTCAAGCTGTCACCTGTCAAGCTGACAGGTTGTCAAGCCTTGTCACGCCTCACTGACTGACTTGACAGGTGACAACAATGCACCACATGTCAGAGTGTCACTCACTTGTCTACCTGTCAAGCTGTCACCTGTCAAGCTGACAGGTTGTCAAGCCTTGTCACGCCTCACTGACTGACTTGACAGGTGACAACAATGCACCACATGTCAGAGTGTCACTCACTTGTCTACCTGTCAAGCTGTCACCTGTCAAGCTGACAGGTTGTCAAGCCTTGTCACGCCTCACTGACTGACTTGACAGGTGACAACAATGCACCACATGTCAGAGTGTCACTCACTTGTCTACCTGTCAAGCTGTCACCTGTCAAGCTGACAGGTTGTCAAGCCTTGTCACGCCTCACTGACTGACTTGACAGGTGACAACAATGCACCACATGTCAGAGTGTCACTCACTTGTCTACCTGTCAAGCTGTCACCTGTCAAGCTGACAGGTTGTCAAGCCTTGTCACGCCTCACTGACTGACTTGACAGGTGACAACAATGCACCACATGTCAGAGTGTCACTCACTTGTCTACCTGTCAAGCTGTCACCTGTCAAGCTGACAGGTTGTCAAGCCTTGTCACGCCTCACTGACTGACTTGACAGGTGACAACAATGCACCACATGTCAGAGTGTCACTCACTTGTCTACCTGTCAAGCTGTCACCTGTCAAGCTGACAGGTTGTCAAGCCTTGTCACGCCTCACTGACTGACTTGACAGGTGACAACAATGCACCACATGTCAGAGTGTCACTCACTTGTCTACCTGTCAAGCTGTCACCTGTCAAGCTGACAGGTTGTCAAGCCTTGTCACGCCTCACTGACTGACTTGACAGGTGACAACAATGCACCACATGTCAGAGTGTCACTCACTTGTCTACCTGTCAAGCTGTCACCTGTCAAGCTGACAGGTTGTCAAGCCTTGTCACGCCTCACTGACTGACTTGACAGGTGACAACAATGCACCACATGTCAGAGTGTCACTCACTTGTCTACCTGTCAAGCTGTCACCTGTCAAGCTGACAGGTTGTCAAGCCTTGTCACGCCTCACTGACTGACTTGACAGGTGACAACAATGCACCACATGTCAGAGTGTCACTCACTTGTCTACCTGTCAAGCTGTCACCTGTCAAGCTGACAGGTTGTCAAGCCTTGTCACGCCTCACTGACTGACTTGACAGGTGACAACAATGCACCACATGTCAGAGTGTCACTCACTTGTCTACCTGTCAAGCTGTCACCTGTCAAGCTGACAGGTTGTCAAGCCTTGTCACGCCTCACTGACTGACTTGACAGGTGACAACAATGCACCACATGTCAGAGTGTCACTCACTTGTCTACCTGTCAAGCTGTCACCTGTCAAGCTGACAGGTTGTCAAGCCTTGTCACGCCTCACTGACTGACTTGACAGGTGACAACAATGCACCACATGTCAGAGTGTCACTCACTTGTCTACCTGTCAAGCTGTCACCTGTCAAGCTGACAGGTTGTCAAGCCTTGTCACGCCTCACTGACTGACTTGACAGGTGACAACAATGCACCACATGTCAGAGTGTCACTCACTTGTCTACCTGTCAAGCTGTCACCTGTCAAGCTGACAGGTTGTCAAGCCTTGTCACGCCTCACTGACTGACTTGACAGGTGACAACAATGCACCACATGTCAGAGTGTCACTCACTTGTCTACCTGTCAAGCTGTCACCTGTCAAGCTGACAGGTTGTCAAGCCTTGTCACGCCTCACTGACTGACTTGACAGGTGACAACAATGCACCACATGTCAGAGTGTCACTCACTTGTCTACCTGTCAAGCTGTCACCTGTCAAGCTGACAGGTTGTCAAGCCTTGTCACGCCTCACTGACTGACTTGACAGGTGACAACAATGCACCACATGTCAGAGTGTCACTCACTTGTCTACCTGTCAAGCTGTCACCTGTCAAGCTGACAGGTTGTCAAGCCTTGTCACGCCTCACTGACTGACTTGACAGGTGACAACAATGCACCACATGTCAGAGTGTCACTCACTTGTCTACCTGTCAAGCTGTCACCTGTCAAGCTGACAGGTTGTCAAGCCTTGTCACGCCTCACTGACTGACTTGACAGGTGACAACAATGCACCACATGTCAGAGTGTCACTCACTTGTCTACCTGTCAAGCTGTCACCTGTCAAGCTGACAGGTTGTCAAGCCTTGTCACGCCTCACTGACTGACTTGACAGGTGACAACAATGCACCACATGTCAGAGTGTCACTCACTTGTCTACCTGTCAAGCTGTCACCTGTCAAGCTGACAGGTTGTCAAGCCTTGTCACGCCTCACTGACTGACTTGACAGGTGACAACAATGCACCACATGTCAGAGTGTCACTCACTTGTCTACCTGTCAAGCTGACAGGTTGTCAAGCCTTGTCACGCCTCACTGACTGACTTGACAGGTGACAACAATGCACCACATGTCAGAGTGTCACTCACTTGTCTACCTGTCAAGCTGTCACCTGTCAAGCTGACAGGTTGTCAAGCCTTGTCACGCCTCACTGACTGACTTGACAGGTGACAACAATGCACCACATGTCAGAGTGTCACTCACTTGTCTACCTGTCAAGCTGTCACCTGTCAAGCTGACAGGTTGTCAAGCCTTGTCACGCCTCACTGACTGACTTGACAGGTGACAACAATGCACCACATGTCAGAGTGTCACTCACTTGTCTACCTGTCAAGCTGTCACCTGTCAAGCTGACAGGTTGTCAAGCCTTGTCACGCCTCACTGACTGACTTGACAGGTGACAACAATGCACCACATGTCAGAGTGTCACTCACTTGTCTACCTGTCAAGCTGTCACCTGTCAAGCTGACAGGTTGTCAAGCCTTGTCACGCCTCACTGACTGACTTGACAGGTGACAACAATGCACCACATGTCAGAGTGTCACTCACTTGTCTACCTGTCAAGCTGTCACCTGTCAAGCTGACAGGTTGTCAAGCCTTGTCACGCCTCACTGACTGACTTGACAGGTGACAACAATGCACCACATGTCAGAGTGTCACTCACTTGTCTACCTGTCAAGCTGTCACCTGTCAAGCTGACAGGTTGTCAAGCCTTGTCACGCCTCACTGACTGACTTGACAGGTGACAACATGCACTCCCCACATGTCAGAGTGTCACTCACTTGTCTACCTGTCAAGCTGTCACCTGTCAAGCTGACAGGTTGTCAAGCCTTGTCACGCCTCACTGACTGACTTGACAGGTGACAACAATGCACCACATGTCAGAGTGTCACTCACTTGTCTACCTGTCAAGCTGTCACCTGTCAAGCTGACAGGTTGTCAAGCCTTGTCACGCCTCACTGACTGACTTGACAGGTGACAACAATGCACCACATGTCAGAGTGTCACTCACTTGTCTACCTGTCAAGCTGTCACCTGTCAAGCTGACAGGTTGTCAAGCCTTGTCACGCCTCACTGACTGACTTGACAGGACAACAATGCACCACATGTCAGAGTGTCACTCACTTGTCTACCTGTCAAGCTGTCACCTGTCAAGCTGACAGGTTGTCAAGCCTTGTCACGCCTCACTGACTGACTTGACAGGTGACAACAATGCACCACATGTCAGAGTGTCACTCACTTGTCTACCTGTCAAGCTGTCACCTGTCAAGCTGACAGGTTGTCAAGCCTTGTCACGCCTCACTGACTGACTTGACAGGTGACAACAATGCACCACATGTCAGAGTGTCACTCACTACCTGTCAAGCTGTCACCTGTCAAGCTGACAGGTTGTCAAGCCTTGTCACGCCTCACTGACTGACTTGACAGGTGACAACAATGCACCACATGTCAGAGTGTCACTCACTTGTCTACCTGTCAAGCTGTCACCTGTCAAGCTGACAGGTTGTCAAGCCTTGTCACGCCTCACTGACTGACTTGACAGGTGACAACAATGCACCACATGTCAGAGTGTCACTCACTTGTCTACCTGTCAAGCTGTCACCTGTCAAGCTGACAGGTTGTCAAGCCTTGTCACGCCTCACTGACTGACTTGACAGGTGACAACAATGCACCACATGTCAGAGTGTCACTCACTTGTCTACCTGTCAAGCTGTCACCTGTCAAGCTGACAGGTTGTCAAGCCTTGTCACGCCTCACTGACTGACTTGACAGGTGACAACAATGCACCACATGTCAGAGTGTCACTCACTTGTCTACCTGTCAAGCTGTCACCTGTCAAGCTGACAGGTTGTCAAGCCTTGTCACGCCTCACTGACTGACTTGACAGGTGACAACAATGCACCACATGTCAGAGTGTCACTCACTTGTCTACCTGTCAAGCTGTCACCTGTCAAGCTGACAGGTTGTCAAGCCTTGTCACGCCTCACTGACTGACTTGACAGGTGACAACAATGCACCACATGTCAGAGTGTCACTCACTTGTCTACCTGTCAAGCTGTCACCTGTCAAGCTGACAGGTTGTCAAGCCTTGTCACGCCTCACTGACTGACTTGACAGGTGACAACAATGCACCACATGTCAGAGTGTCACTCACTTGTCTACCTGTCAAGCTGTCACCTGTCAAGCTGACAGGTTGTCAAGCCTTGTCACGCCTCACTGACTGACTTGACAGGTGACAACAATGCACCACATGTCAGAGTGTCACTCACTTGTCTACCTGTCAAGCTGTCACCTGTCAAGCTGACAGGTTGTCAAGCCTTGTCACGCCTCACTGACTGACTTGAAGGTGACAACATGCACCACATGTCAGAGTGTCACTCACTTGTCTACCTGTCAAGCTGTCACCTGTCAAGCTGACAGGTTGTCAAGCCTTGTCACGCCTCACTGACTGACTTGACAGGTGACAACAATGCACCACATGTCAGAGTGTCACTCACTTGTCTACCTGTCAAGCGTCACCTGTCAAGCTGACAGGTTGTCAAGCCTTGTCACGCCTCACTGACTGACTTGACAGGTGACAACAATGCACCACATGTCAGAGTGTCACTCACTTGTCTACCTGTCAGCTGTCCCTGTCAGCTGACAGGTTGTCAAGCCTTGTCACGCCTCACTGACTGACTTGACAGGACAACAATGC
>MRSW03000123.1:0-21847 GCA_001923025.3 Taenia multiceps | reverse complement strand
TGTCAAGCGGTCACCTGTCAAGCTGACAGGTTGTCAAGCCTTGTCACGCCTCACTGATGGACTTGAGAGGTGACAACATGCAACATGTCAGTGTCACTCACTTGTCTACCTGTCAAGCTGTCACCTGTCAAGCTGACAGGTTGTCAAGCTTGTCACCTCACTGACTGACTTGAGAGGTGACAACAATGCACCACATGTCAGAGTGTCACTCACTTGTCTACCTGTCAAGCTGTCACCTGTCAAGCTGACAGGTGTCAAGCCTTGTCACGCCTCACTGATGACTTGAGAGGTGACAACAATGCACCACATGTCAGAGTGTCACTCACTTGTCTACCTGTCAAGCTGTCACCTGTCAAGCTGACAGGTTGTCAAGCCTTGTCACGCCTCACTGACTGACTTGACAGGTGACAACAATGCACCACATGTCAGAGTGTCACTCACTGTCTACCTGTCAAGCTGTCACCTGTCAAGCTGACAGGTTGTCAAGCCTTGTCACGCCTCAGACTGACTTGACAGGTGACAACAATGCACCACATGTCAGGAGTGTCACTCACTTGTCTACCTGTCAAGCTGTCACCTGTCAAGCTGACAGGTTGTCAAGCCTTGTCAGCCTCACTGACTGACTTGACAGGTGACAACAATGCACCACATGTCAGAGTGTCACTCACTTGTCTACCTGTCAAGCTGTCACCTGTCAAGCTGACAGGTTGTCAAGCCCCCTCACGCCTCACTGACTGACTTGACAGGTGACAACAATGCACCACATGTCAGAGTGTCACTCACTGTCTACCTGTCAAGCTGTCACCTGTCAAGCTGACAGGTTGTCAAGCCTTGTCACGCCTCACTGACTGACTTGACAGTGACAACAATGCACCACATGTCAGAGTCACTCACTGTCTACCTGTCAAGCTGTCACTGTCAAGCTGACAGGTTGTCAAGCCTTGTCACGCCTCATGACTGACTTGACAGGTGACAACAATGCACCACATGTCAGAGTGTCACTCACTTGTCTACCTGTCAAGCTGTCACCTGTCAAGCTGACAGGTTGTCAAGCCTTGTCACGCCTCACTGACTGACTTGACAGGTGACAACAATGCACCACATGTCAGAGTGTCACTCATGTCTACCTGTCAAGCTGTCACCTGTCAAGCTGACAGGTTGTCAAGCCTTGTCAGCCTCACTGACTGACTTGACAGGTGACAACAATGCACCACATGCAGAGTGTCACTCATTGTCTACCTGTCAAGCTGTCACCTGTCAAGCTGACAGGTTGTCAAGCCTTGTCACGCCTCACTGACTGACTTGACAGGTGACAACAATGCACCACATGTCAGAGTGTCACTCACTTGTCTACCTGTCAAGCTGTCACCTGTCAAGCTGACAGGTTGTCAAGCCTTGTCACGCCTCACTGACTGACTTGACAGGTGACAACAATGCACCACATGTCAGAGTGTCACTCACTTGTCTACCTGTCAAGCTGTCACCTGTCAAGCTGACAGGTTGTCAAGCCTTGTCACGCCTCACTAACTGACTTGACAGGTGACAACAATGCACCACATGTCAGAGTGTCACTCACTTGTCTACCTGTCAAGCTGTCACCTGTCAAGCTGACAGGTTGTCAAGCCTTGTCACGCCTCACTGACTGACTTGACAGGTGACAACAATGCACCACATGTCAGAGTGTCACTCACTTGTCTACCTGTCAAGCTGTCACCTGTCAAGCTGACAGGTCGTCAAGCCTTGTCACGCCTCACTGACTGACTTGACAGGTGACAACAATGCACCACATGTCAGAGTGTCACTCACTTGTCTACCTGTCAAGCTGTCACCTGTCAAGCTGACAGGTTGTCAAGCCTTGTCACGCCTCACTGACTGACTTGACAGGTGACAACAATGCACCACATGTCAGAGTGTCACTCACTTGTCTACCTGTCAAGCTGTCACCTGTCAAGCTGACAGGTTGTCAAGCCTTGTCACGCCTCACTGACTGACTTGACAGGTGACAACAATGCACCACATGTCAGAGTGTCACTCACTTGTCTACCTGTCAAGCTGTCACCTGTCAAGCTGACAGGTTGTCAAGCCTTGTCACGCCTCACTGACTGACTTGAGGTGACAACAATGCACCACATGTCAGAGTGTCACTCACTTGTCTACCTGTCAAGCTGTCACCTGTCAAGCTGACAGGTTGTCAAGCCTTGTCACGCCTCACTGACTGACTTGACAGGTGACAACAATGCACCACATGTCAGAGTGTCACTCACTTGTCTACCTGTCAAGCTGTCACCTGTCAAGCTGACAGGTTGTCAAGCCTTGTCACGCCTCACTGACTGACTTGACAGGTGACAACAATGCACCACATGTCAGAGTGTCACTCACTTGTCTACCTGTCAAGCTGTCACTGTCAAGCTGACAGGTTGTCAAGCCTTGTCAGCCTCACTGACTGACTTGACAGTGACAACAATGCACCACATGTCAGAGTGCACTCACTTGTCTACCTGTCAAGCTGTCACCTGTCAAGCTGACAGGTTGTCAAGCCTTGTCACGCCTCACTGACTGACTTGACAGGTGACAACAAACCACATGTCAGAGTGTCACTCATTGTCTACCTGTCAAGCTGTCACCTGTCAAGCTGACAGGTTGTCAAGCCTTGTCACGCCTCACTGACTGACTTGACAGGTGACAACAATGCACCACATGTCAGAGTGTCACTCACTTGTCTACCTGTCAAGCTGTCACCTGTCAAGCTGACAGGTTGTCAAGCCTTGTCACGCCTCACTGACTGACTTGACAGGTGACAACAAATGCACCACATGTCAGAGTGTCACTCACTTGTCTACCTGTCAAGCTGTCACCTGTCAAGCTGACAGGTTGTCAAGCTTGTCACGCCCACTGACTGACTTGACAGGTGACAACAATGCACCACATGTCAGAGTGTCACTCACTTGTCTACGTCAAGCTGTCACCTGTCAAGCTGACAGGTTGTCAAGCCTTGTCAGCCTCACTGACTGACTTGACAGGTGACAACAATGCACCACATGTCAGAGTGTACTCATTGTCTACCTGTCAAGCTGTCACCTGTCAAGCTGACAGGTTGTCAAGCCTTGTCACGCCTCACTGACTGACTTGACAGGTGACAACAATGCACACATGTCAGAGTGTCACTCACTTGTCTACCTGTCAAGCTGTCACCTGTCAAGCTGACAGGTTGTCAAGCCTTGTCACGCCTCACTGACTGACTTGACAGGTGACAACAATGCACACATGTCAGAGTGTCACTCACTTGTCTACCTGTCAAGCTGTCACCTGTCAAGCTGACAGGTTGTCAAGCCTTGTCACGCCTCACTGACTGACTTGACAGGTGACAACAATGCACCACATGTCAGAGTGTCACTCACTTGTCTACCTGTCAAGCTGTCACCTGTCAAGCTGACAGGTTGTCAAGCCTTGTCACGCCTCACTGACTGACTTGACAGGTGACAACAATGCACCACATGTCAGAGTGTCACTCACTTGTCTACCTGTCAAGCTGTCACCTGTCAAGCTGACAGGTTGTCAAGCCTTGTCACGCCTTATTGACTGACTGACAGACTTAAGAGGTGACAACAATGCACCACATGTCAGAGTGTCACGCACTTGTCTACCTGTCAAGCTGTCACCTGTCAAGCTGACAGGTTGTCAAGCTTGTCACGCCTCACTGACTGACTTGACAGGTGACAACAATGCACCACATGTCAGAGTGTCACTCACTTGTCTACCTGTCAAGCTGTCACCTGTCAAGCTGACAGGTTGTCAAGCCTTGTCACGCCTCACTGACTGACTTGACAGGTGACAACAATGCACCACATGTCAGAGTGTCACTCACTTGTCTACCTGTCAAGCTGTCACCTGTCAAGCTGACAGGTTGTCAAGCCTTGTCACGCCTCACTGACTGACTTGACAGGTGACAACAATGCACCACATGTCAGAGTGTCACTCACTTGTCTACCTGTCAAGCTGTCACCTGTCAAGCTGACAGGTTGTCAAGCCTTGTCACGCCTCACTGACTGACTTGACAGGTGACAACAATGCACCACATGTCAGAGTGTCACTCACTTGTCCACCTGTCAAGCTGTCACCTGTCAAGCTGACAGGTTGTCAAGCCTTGTCACGCCTCACTGACTGACTTGACAGGTGACAACAATGCACCACATGTCAGAGTGTCACTCACTTGTCTACCTGTCAAGCTGTCACCTGTCAAGCTGACAGGTTGTCAAGCCTTGTCACGCCTCACTGACTGACTTGACAGGTGACAACAATGCACCACATGTCAGAGTGTCACTCACTTGTCTACCTGTCAAGCTGTCACCTGTCAAGCTGACAGGTTGTCAAGCCTTGTCACGCCTCACTGACTGACTTGACAGGTGACAACAATGCACCACATGTCAGAGTGTCACTCACTTGTCTACCTGTCAAGCTGTCACCTGTCAAGCTGACAGGTTGTCAAGCCTTGTCACGCCTCACTGACTGACTTGACAGGTGACAACAATGCACCACATGTCAGAGTGTCACTCACTTGTCTACCTGTCAAGCTGTCACCTGTCAAGCTGACAGGTTGTCAAGCCTTGTCACGCCTCACTGACTGACTTGACAGGTGACAACAATGCACCACATGTCAGAGTGTCACTCACTTGTCTACCTGTCAAGCTGTCACCTGTCAAGCTGACAGGTTGTCAAGCCTTGTCACGCCTCACTGACTGACTTGACAGGTGACAACAATGCACCACATGTCAGAGTGTCACTCACTTGTCTACCTGTCAAGCTGTCACCTGTCAAGCTGACAGGTTGTCAAGCCTTGTCACGCCTCACTGACTGACTTGACAGGTGACAACAATGCACCACATGTCAGAGTGTCACTCACTTGTCTACCTGTCAAGCTGTCACCTGTCAAGCTGACAGGTTGTCAAGCCTTGTCACGCCTCACTGACTGACTTGACAGGTGACAACAATGCACCACATGTCAGAGTGTCACTCACTTGTCTACCTGTCAAGCTGTCACCTGTCAAGCTGACAGGTTGTCAAGCCTTGTCACGCCTCACTGACTGACTTGACAGGTGACAACAATGCACCACATGTCAGAGTGTCACTCACTTGTCTACCTGTCAAGCTGTCACCTGTCAAGCTGACAGGTTGTCAAGCCTTGTCACGCCTCACTGACTGACTTGACAGGTGACAACAATGCACCACATGTCAGAGTGTCACTCACTTGTCTACCTGTCAAGCTGTCACCTGTCAAGCTGACAGGTTGTCAAGCCTTGTCACGCCTCACTGACTGACTTGACAGGTGACAACAATGCACCACATGTCAGAGTGTCACTCACTTGTCTACCTGTCAAGCTGTCACCTGTCAAGCTGACAGGTTGTCAAGCCTTGTCACGCCTCACTGACTGACTTGACAGGTGACAACAATGCACCACATGTCAGAGTGTCACTCACTTGTCTACCTGTCAAGCTGTCACCTGTCAAGCTGACAGGTTGTCAAGCCTTGTCACGCCTCACTGACTGACTTGACAGGTGACAACAATGCACCACATGTCAGAGTGTCACTCACTTGTCTACCTGTCAAGCTGTCACCTGTCAAGCTGACAGGTTGTCAAGCCTTGTCACGCCTCACTGACTGACTTGACAGGTGACAACAATGCACCACATGTCAGAGTGTCACTCACTTGTCTACCTGTCAAGCTGTCACCTGTCAAGCTGACAGGTTGTCAAGCCTTGTCACGCCTCACTGACTGACTTGACAGGTGACAACAATGCACCACATGTCAGAGTGTCACTCACTTGTCTACCTGTCAAGCTGTCACCTGTCAAGCTGACAGGTTGTCAAGCCTTGTCACGCCTCACTGACTGACTTGACAGGTGACAACAATGCACCACATGTCAGAGTGTCACTCACTTGTCTACCTGTCAAGCTGTCACCTGTCAAGCTGACAGGTTGTCAAGCCTTGTCACGCCTCACTGACTGACTTGACAGGTGACAACAATGCACCACATGTCAGAGTGTCACTCACTTGTCTACCTGTCAAGCTGTCACCTGTCAAGCTGACAGGTTGTCAAGCCTTGTCACGCCTCACTGACTGACTTGACAGGTGACAACAATGCACCACATGTCAGAGTGTCACTCACTTGTCTACCTGTCAAGCTGTCACCTGTCAAGCTGACAGGTTGTCAAGCCTTGTCACGCCTCACTGACTGACTTGACAGGTGACAACAATGCACCACATGTCAGAGTGTCACTCACTTGTCTACCTGTCAAGCTGTCACCTGTCAAGCTGACAGGTTGTCAAGCCTTGTCACGCCTCACTGACTGACTTGACAGGTGACAACAATGCACCACATGTCAGAGTGTCACTCACTTGTCTACCTGTCAAGCTGTCACCTGTCAAGCTGACAGGTTGTCAAGCCTTGTCACGCCTCACTGACTGACTTGACAGGTGACAACAATGCACCACATGTCAGAGTGTCACTCACTTGTCTACCTGTCAAGCTGTCACCTGTCAAGCTGACAGGTTGTCAAGCCTTGTCACGCCTCACTGACTGACTTGACAGGTGACAACAAACCACATGTCAGAGTGTCACTCACTTGTCTACCTGTCAAGCTGTCACCTGTCAAGCTGACAGGTTGTCAAGCCTTGTCACGCCTCACTGACTGACTTGACAGGTGACAACAATGCACCACATGTCAGAGTGTCACTCACTTGTCTACCTGTCAAGCTGTCACCTGTCAAGCTGACAGGTTGTCAAGCCTTGTCACGCCTCACTGACTGACTTGACAGGTGACAACAATGCACCACATGTCAGAGTGTCACTCACTTGTCTACCTGTCAAGCTGTCACCTGTCAAGCTGACAGGTTGTCAAGCCTTGTCACGCCTCACTGACTGACTTGACAGGTGACAACAATGCACCACATGTCAGAGTGTCACTCACTTGTCTACCTGTCAAGCTGTCACCTGTCAAGCTGACAGGTTGTCAAGCCTTGTCACGCCTCACTGACTGACTTGACAGGTGACAACAATGCACCACATGTCAGAGTGTCACTCACTTGTCTACCTGTCAAGCTGTCACCTGTCAAGCTGACAGGTTGTCAAGCCTTGTCACGCCTCACTGACTGACTTGACAGGTGACAACAATGCACCACATGTCAGAGTGTCACTCACTTGTCTACCTGTCAAGCTGTCACCTGTCAAGCTGACAGGTTGTCAAGCCTTGTCACGCCTCACTGACTGACTTGACAGGTGACAACAATGCACCACATGTCAGAGTGTCACTCACTTGTCTACCTGTCAAGCTGTCACCTGTCAAGCTGACAGGTTGTCAAGCCTTGTCACGCCTCACTGACTGACTTGACAGGTGACAACAATGCACCACATGTCAGAGTGTCACTCACTTGTCTACCTGTCAAGCTGTCACCTGTCAAGCTGACAGGTTGTCAAGCCTTGTCACGCCTCACTGACTGACTTGACAGGTGACAACAATGCACCACATGTCAGAGTGTCACTCACTTGTCTACCTGTCAAGCTGTCACCTGTCAAGCTGACAGGTTGTCAAGCCTTGTCACGCCTCACTGACTGACTTGACAGGTGACAACAATGCACCACATGTCAGAGTGTCACTCACTTGTCTACCTGTCAAGCTGTCACCTGTCAAGCTGACAGGTTGTCAAGCCTTGTCACGCCTCACTGACTGACTTGACAGGTGACAACAATGCACCACATGTCAGAGTGTCACTCACTTGTCTACCTGTCAAGCTGTCACCTGTCAAGCTGACAGGTTGTCAAGCCTTGTCACGCCTCACTGACTGATTGACAGGTGACAACAATGCACCACATGTCAGAGTGTCACTCACTTGTCTACCTGTCAAGCTGTCACCTGTCAAGCTGACAGGTTGTCAAGCCTTGTCACGCCTCACTGACTGACTTGACAGGTGACAACAATGCACCACATGTCAGAGTGTCACTCACTTGTCTACCTGTCAAGCTGTCACCTGTCAAGCTGACAGGTTGTCAAGCCTTGTCACGCCTCACTGACTGACTTGACAGGTGACAACAATGCACCACATGTCAGAGTGTCACTCACTTGTCTACCTGTCAAGCTGTCACCTGTCAAGCTGACAGGTTGTCAAGCCTTGTCACGCCTCACTGACTGACTTGACAGGTGACAACAATGCACCACATGTCAGAGTGTCACTCACTTGTCTACCTGTCAAGCTGTCACCTGTCAAGCTGACAGGTTGTCAAGCCTTGTCACGCCTCACTGACTGACTTGACAGGTGACAACAATGCACCACATGTCAGAGTGTCACTCACTTGTCTACCTGTCAAGCTGTCACCTGTCAAGCTGACAGGTTGTCAAGCCTTGTCACGCCTCACTGACTGACTTGACAGGTGACAACAATGCACCACATGCCAGAGTGTCACTCACTTGTCACCTGTCAAGCTGACAGGTTGTCAAGCCTTGTCACGCCTCACTGACTGACTTGACAGGTGACAACAATGCACCACATGTCAGAGTGTCACTCACTTGTCTACCTGTCAAGCTGTCACCTGTCAAGCTGACAGGTTGTCAAGCCTTGTCACGCCTCACTGACTGACTTGACAGGTGACAACAATGCACCACATGTCAGAGTGTCACTCACTTGTCTACCTGTCAAGCTGTCACCTGTCAAGCTGACAGGTTGTCAAGCCTTGTCACGCCTCACTGACTGACTTGACAGGTGACAACAATGCACCACATGTCAGAGTGTCACTCACTTGTCTACCTGTCAAGCTGTCACCTGTCAAGCTGACAGGTTGTCAAGCCTTGTCACGCCTCACTGACTGACTTGACAGGTGACAACAATGCACCACATGTCAGAGTGTCACTCACTTGTCTACCTGTCAAGCTGTCACCTGTCAAGCTGACAGGTTGTCAAGCCTTGTCACGCCTCACTGACTGACTTGACAGGTGACAACAATGCACCACATGTCAGAGTGTCACTCACTTGTCTACCTGTCAAGCTGTCACCTGTCAAGCTGACAGGTTGTCAAGCCTTGTCACGCCTCACTGACTGACTTGACAGGTGACAACAATGACCACCAGCAGAGTGTCACTCACTTGTCTACCTGTCAAGCTGTCACCTGTCAAGCTGACAGGTTGTCAAGCCTTGTCACGCCCACTGACTGACTTGACAGGTGACAACAATGCACCACATGTCAGAGTGTCACTCACTTGTCTACCTGTCAAGCTGTCACCTGTCAAGCTGACAGGTTGTCAAGCCTTGTCACGCCTCACTGACTGACTTGACAGGTGACAACAATGCACCACATGTCAGAGTGTCACTCACTTGTCTACCTGTCAAGCTGTCACCTGTCAAGCTGACAGGTTGTCAAGCCTTGTCACGCCCTCACTGACTGACTTGACAGGTGACAACAATGCACCACATGTCAGAGTGTCACTCACTTGTCTACCTGTCAAGCTGTCACCTGTCAAGCTGACAGGTTGTCAAGCCTTGTCACGCCTCACTGACTGACTTGACAGGTGACAACAATGCACCACATGTCAGAGTGTCACTCACTTGTCTACCTGTCAAGCTGTCACCTGTCAAGCTGACAGGTTGTCAAGCCTTGTCACGCCTCACTGACTGACTTGACAGGTGACAACAATGCACCACATGTCAGAGTGTCACTCACTTGTCTACCTGTCAAGCTGTCACCTGTCAAGCTGACAGGTTGTCAAGCCTTGTCACGCCTCACTGACTGACTTGACAGGTGACAACAATGCACCACATGTCAGAGTGTCACTCACTTGTCTACCTGTCAAGCTGTCACCTGTCAAGCTGACAGGTTGTCAAGCCTTGTCACGCCTCACTGACTGACTTGACAGGTGACAACAATGCACCACATGTCAGAGTGTCACTCACTTGTCTACCTGTCAAGCTGTCACCTGTCAAGCTGACAGGTTGTCAAGCCTTGTCACGCCTCACTGACTGACTTGACAGGTGACAACAATGCACCACATGTCAGAGTGTCACTCACTTGTCTACCTGTCAAGCTGTCACCTGTCAAGCTGACAGGTTGTCAAGCCTTGTCACGCCTCACTGACTGACTTGACAGGTGACAACAATGCACCACATGTCAGAGTGTCACTCACTTGTCTACCTGTCAAGCTGTCACCTGTCAAGCTGACAGGTTGTCAAGCCTTGTCACGCCTCACTGACTGACTTGACAGGTGACAACAATGCACCACATGTCAGAGTGTCACTCACTTGTCTACCTGTCAAGCTGTCACCTGTCAAGCTGACAGGTTGTCAAGCCTTGTCACGCTCACTGACTGACTTGACAGGTGACAACAATGCACCACATGTCAGAGTGTCACTCACTTGTCTACCTGTCAAGCTGTCACCTGTCAAGCTGACAGGTTGTCAAGCCTTGTCACGCCTCACTGACTGACTTGACAGGTGACAACAATGCACCACATGTCAGAGTGTCACTCACTTGTCTACCTGTCAAGCTGTCACCTGTCAAGCTGACAGGTTGTCAAGCCTTGTCACGCCTCACTGACTGACTTGACAGGTGACAACAATGCACCACATGTCAGAGTGTCACTCACTTGTCTACCTGTCAAGCTGTCACCTGTCAAGCTGACAGGTTGTCAAGCCTTGTCACGCCTCACTGACTGACTTGACAGGTGACAACAATGCACCACATGTCAGAGTGTCACTCACTTGTCTACCTGTCAAGCTGTCACCTGTCAAGCTGACAGGTTGTCAAGCCTTGTCACGCCTCACTGACTGACTTGACAGGTGACAACAATGCACCACATGTCAGAGTGTCACTCACTTGTCTACCTGTCAAGCTGTCACCTGTCAAGCTGACAGGTTGTCAAGCCTTGTCACGCCTCACTGACTGACTTGACAGGTGACAACAATGCACCACATGTCAGAGTGTCACTCACTTGTCTACCTGTCAAGCTGACAGGTTGTCAAGCCTTGTCACGCCTCACTGACTGACTTGACAGGTGACAACAATGCACCACATGTCAGAGTGTCACTCACTTGTCTACCTGTCAAGCTGTCACCTGTCAAGCTGACAGGTTGTCAAGCCTTGTCACGCCTCACTGACTGACTTGACAGGTGACAACAATGCACCACATGTCAGAGTGTCACTCACTTGTCTACCTGTCAAGCTGTCACCTGTCAAGCTGACAGGTTGTCAAGCCTTGTCACGCCTCACTGACTGACTTGACAGGTGACAACAATGCACCACATGTCAGAGTGTCACTCACTTGTCTACCTGTCAAGCTGTCATGTCAAGCTGACAGGTTGTCAAGCCTTGTCACGCCTCACTGACTGACTTGACAGGTGACAACAATGCACCACATGTCAGAGTGTCACTCACTTGTCTACCTGTCAAGCTGTCACCTGTCAAGCTGACAGGTTGTCAAGCCTTGTCACGCCTCACTGACTGACTTGACAGGTGACAACAATGCACCACATGTCAGAGTGTCACTCACTTGTCTACCTGTCAAGCTGTCACCTGTCAAGCTGACAGGTTGTCAAGCCTTGTCACGCCTCACTGACTGACTTGACAGGTGACAACAATGCACCACATGTCAGAGTGTCACTCACTTGTCTACCTGTCAAGCTGTCACCTGTCAAGCTGACAGGTTGTCAAGCCTTGTCACGCCTCACTGACTGACTTGACAGGTGACAACAATGCACCACATGTCAGAGTGTCACTCACTTGTCTACCTGTCAAGCTGTCACCTGTCAAGCTGACAGGTTGTAAGTTGCTCAAGCTTGCAGCACACTGACTGACTTGACAGGTGACAACAATGCACCACATGTCAGAGTGTCACTCACTTGTCTACCTGTCAAGCTGTCACCTGTCAAGCTGACAGGTTGTCAAGCCTTGTCACGCCTCACTGACTGACTTGACAGGTGACAACAATGCACCACATGTCAGAGTGTCACTCACTTGTCTACCTGTCAAGCTGTCACCTGTCAAGCTGACAGGTTGTCAAGCCTTGTCACGCCTCACTGACTGACTTGACAGGTGACAACAATGCACCACATGTCAGAGTGTCACTCACTTGTCTACCTGTCAAGCTGTCACCTGTCAAGCTGACAGGTTGTCAAGCCTTGTCACGCCTCACTGACTGACTTGACAGGTGACAACAATGCACCACATGTCAGAGTGTCACTCACTTGTCTACCTGTCAAGCTGTCACCTGTCAAGCTGACAGGTTGTCAAGCCTTGTCACGCCTCACTGACTGACTTGACAGGTGACAACAATGCACCACATGTCAGAGTGTCACTCACTTGTCTACCTGTCAAGCTGTCACCTGTCAAGCTGACAGGTTGTCAAGCCTTGTCACGCCTCACTGACTGACTTGACAGGTGACAACAATGCACCACATGTCAGAGTGTCACTCACTTGTCTACCTGTCAAGCTGTCACCTGTCAAGCTGACAGGTTGTCAAGCCTTGTCACGCCTCACTGACTGACTTGACAGGTGACAACAATGCACCACATGTCAGAGTGTCACTCACTTGTCTACCTGTCAAGCTGTCACCTGTCAAGCTGACAGGTTGTCAAGCCTTGTCACGCCTCACTGACTGACTTGACAGGTGACAACAATGCACCACATGTCAGAGTGTCACTCACTTGTCTACCTGTCAAGCTGTCACCTGTCAAGCTGACAGGTTGTCAAGCCTTGTCACGCCTCACTGACTGACTTGACAGGTGACAACAATGCACCACATGTCAGAGTGTCACTCACTTGTCTACCTGTCAAGCTGTCACCTGTCAAGCTGACAGGTTGTCAAGCCTTGTCACGCCTCACTGACTGACTTGACAGGTGACAACAATGCACCACATGTCAGAGTGTCACTCACTTGTCTACCTGTCAAGCTGTCACCTGTCAAGCTGACAGGTTGTCAAGCCTTGTCACGCCTCACTGACTGACTTGACAGGTGACAACAATGCACCACATGTCAGAGTGTCACTCACTTGTCTACCTGTCAAGCTGTCACCTGTCAAGCTGACAGGTTGTCAAGCCTTGTCACGCCTCACTGACTGACTTGACAGGTGACAACAATGCACCACATGTCAGAGTGTCACTCACTTGTCTACCTGTCAAGCTGTCACCTGTCAAGCTGACAGGTTGTCAAGCCTTGTCACGCCTCACTGACTGACTTGACAGGTGACAACAATGCACCACATGTCAGAGTGTCACTCACTTGTCTACCTGTCAAGCTGTCACCTGTCAAGCTGACAGGTTGTCAAGCCTTGTCACGCCTCACTGACTGACTTGACAGGTGACAACAATGCACCACATGTCAGAGTGTCACTCACTTGTCTACCTGTCAAGCTGTCACCTGTCAAGCTGACAGGTTGTCAAGCCTTGTCACGCCTCACTGACTGACTTGACAGGTGACAACAATGCACCACATGTCAGAGTGTCACTCACTTGTCTACCTGTCAAGCTGTCACCTGTCAAGCTGACAGGTTGTCAAGCCTTGTCACGCCTCACTGACTGACTTGACAGGTGACAACAATGCACCACATGTCAGAGTGTCACTCACTTGTCTACCTGTCAAGCTGTCACCTGTCAAGCTGACAGGTTGTCAAGCCTTGTCACGCCTCACTGACTGACTTGACAGGTGAAACAATGCACCACATGTCAGAGTGTCACTCACTTGTCTACCTGTCAAGCTGTCACCTGTCAAGCTGACAGGTTGTCAAGCCTTGTCACGCCTCACTGACTGACTTGACAGGTGACAACAATGCACCACATGTCAGAGTGTCACTCACTTGTCTACCTGTCAAGCTGTCACCTGTCAAGCTGACAGGTTGTCAAGCCTTGTCACGCCTCACTGACTGACTTGACAGGTGACAACAATGCACCACATGTCAGAGTGTCACTCACTTGTCTACCTGTCAAGCTGTCACCTGTCAAGCTGACAGGTTGTCAAGCCTTGTCACGCCTCACTGACTGACTTGACAGGTGACAACAATGCACCACATGTCAGAGTGTCACTCACTTGTCTACCTGTCAAGCTGTCACCTGTCAAGCTGACAGGTTGTCAAGCCTTGTCACGCCCTCACTGACTGACTTGACAGGTGACAACAATGCACCACATGTCAGAGTGTCACTCACTTGTCTACCTGTCAAGCTGTCACCTGTCAAGCTGACAGGTTGTCAAGCCTTGTCACGCCTCACTGACTGACTTGACAGGTGACAACAATGCACCACATGTCAGAGTGTCACTCACTTGTCTACCTGTCAAGCTGTCACCTGTCAAGCTGACAGGTTGTCAAGCCTTGTCACGCCTCACTGACTGACTTGACAGGTGACAACAATGCACCACATGTCAGAGTGTCACTCACTTGTCTACCTGTCAAGCTGTCACCTGTCAAGCTGACAGGTTGTCAAGCCTTGTCACGCCTCACTGACTGACTTGACAGGTGACAACAATGCACCACATGTCAGAGTGTCACTCACTTGTCTACCTGTCAAGCTGTCACCTGTCAAGCTGACAGGTTGTCAAGCCTTGTCACGCCTCACTGACTGACTTGACAGGTGACAACAATGCACCACATGTCAGAGTGTCACTCACTTGTCTACCTGTCAAGCTGTCACCTGTCAAGCTGACAGGTTGTCAAGCCTTGTCACGCCTCACTGACTGACTTGACAGGTGACAACAATGCACCACATGTCAGAGTGTCACTCACTTGTCTACCTGTCAAGCTGTCACCTGTCAAGCTGACAGGTTGTCAAGCCTTGTCACGCCTCACTGACTGACTTGACAGGTGACAACAATGCACCACATGTCAGAGTGTCACTCACTTGTCTACCTGTCAAGCTGTCACCTGTCAAGCTGACAGGTTGTCAAGCCTTGTCACGCCTCACTGACTGACTTGACAGGTGACAACAATGCACCACATGTCAGAGTGTCACTCACTTGTCTACCTGTCAAGCTGTCACCTGTCAAGCTGACAGGTTGTCAAGCCTTGTCACGCCTCACTGACTGACTTGACAGGTGACAACAATGCACCACATGTCAGTGTGTCACTCACTTGTCTACCTGTCAAGCTGTCACCTGTCAAGCTGACAGGTTGTCAAGCCTTGTCACGCCTCACTGACTGACTTGACAGGTGACAACAATGCACCACATGTCAGAGTGTCACTCACTTGTCTACCTGTCAAGCTGTCACCTGTCAAGCTGACAGGTTGTCAAGCCTTGTCACGCCTCACTGACTGACTTGACAGGTGACAACAATGCACCACATGTCAGAGTGTCACTCACTTGTCTACCTGTCAAGCTGTCACCTGTCAAGCTGACAGGTTGTCAAGCCTTGTCACGCCTCACTGACTGACTTGACAGGTGACAACAATGCACCACATGTCAGAGTGTCACTCACTTGTCTACCTGTCAAGCTGTCACCTGTCAAGCTGACAGGTTGTCAAGCCTTGTCACGCCTCACTGACTGACTTGACAGGTGACAACAATGCACCACATGTCAGAGTGTCACTCACTTGTCTACCTGTCAAGCTGTCACCTGTCAAGCTGACAGGTTGTCAAGCCTTGTCACGCCTCACTGACTGACTTGACAGGTGACAACAATGCACCACATGTCAGAGTGTCACTCACTTGTCTACCTGTCAAGCTGTCACCTGTCAAGCTGACAGGTTGTCAAGCCTTGTCACGCCTCACTGACTGACTTGACAGGTGACAACAATGCACCACATGTCAGAGTGTCACTCACTTGTCTACCTGTCAAGCTGTCACCTGTCAAGCTGACAGGTTGTCAAGCCTTGTCACGCCTCACTGACTGACTTGACAGGTGACAACAATGCACCACATGTCAGAGTGTCACTCACTTGTCTACCTGTCAAGCTGTCACCTGTCAAGCTGACAGGTTGTCAAGCCTTGTCACGCCTCACTGACTGACTTGACAGGTGACAACAATGCACCACATGTCAGAGTGTCACTCACTTGTCTACCTGTCAAGCTGTCACCTGTCAAGCTGACAGGTTGTCAAGCCTTGTCACGCCTCACTGACTGACTTGACAGGTGACAACAATGCACCACATGTCAGAGTGTCACTCACTTGTCTACCTGTCAAGCTGTCACCTGTCAAGCTGACAGGTTGTCAAGCCTTGTCACGCCTCACTGACTGACTTGACAGGTGACAACAATGCACCACATGTCAGAGTGTCACTCACTTGTCTACCTGTCAAGCTGTCACCTGTCAAGCTGACAGGTTGTCAAGCCTTGTCACGCCTCACTGACTGACTTGACAGGTGACAACAATGCACCACATGTCAGAGTGTCACTCATTGTCTACCTGTCAAGCTGTCACCTGTCAAGCTGACAGGTTGTCAAGCCTTGTCACGCCTCACTGACTGACTTGACAGGTGACAACAATGCACCACATGTCAGAGTGTCACTCACTTGTCTACCTGTCAAGCTGTCACCTGTCAAGCTGACAGGTTGTCAAGCCTTGTCACGCCTCACTGACTGACTTGACAGGTGACAACAATGCACCACATGTCAGAGTGTCACTCACTTGTCTACCTGTCAAGCTGTCACCTGTCAAGCTGACAGGTTGTCAAGCCTTGTCACGCCTCACTGACTGACTTGACAGGTGACAACAATGCACCACATGTCAGAGTGTCACTCACTTGTCTACCTGTCAAGCTGTCACCTGTCAAGCTGACAGGTTGTCAAGCCTTGTCACGCCTCACTGACTGACTTGACAGGTGACAACAATGCACCACATGTCAGAGTGTCACTCACTTGTCTACCTGTCAAGCTGTCACCTGTCAAGCTGACAGGTTGTCAAGCCTTGTCACGCCTCACTGACTGACTTGACAGGTGACAACAATGCACCACATGTCAGAGTGTCACTCACTTGTCTACCTGTCAAGCTGTCACCTGTCAAGCTGACAGGTTGTCAAGCCTTGTCACGCCTCACTGACTGACTTGACAGGTGACAACAATGCACCACATGTCAGAGTGTCACTCACTTGTCTACCTGTCAAGCTGTCACCTGTCAAGCTGACAGGTTGTCAAGCCTTGTCACGCCTCACTCTCTGACTTGACAGGTGACAACAATGCACCACATGTCAGAGTGTCACTCACTTGTCTACCTGTCAAGCTGTCACCTGTCAAGCTGACAGGTTGTCAAGCCTTGTCACGCCTCACTGACTGACTTGACAGGTGACAACAATGCACCACATGTCAGAGTGTCACTCACTTGTCTACCTGTCAAGCTGTCACCTGTCAAGCTGACAGGTTGTCAAGCCTTGTCACGCCTCACTGACTGACTTGACAGGTGACAACAATGCACCACATGTCAGAGTGTCACTCACTTGTCTACCTGTCAAGCTGTCACCTGTCAAGCTGACAGGTTGTCAAGCCTTGTCACGCCTCACTGACTGACTTGACAGGTGACAACAATGCACCACATGTCAGAGTGTCACTCACTTGTCTACCTGTCAAGCTGTCACCTGTCAAGCTGACAGGTTGTCAAGCCTTGTCACGCCTCACTGACTGACTTGACAGGTGACAACAATGCACCACATGTCAGAGTGTCACTCACTTGTCTACCTGTCAAGCTGTCACCTGTCAAGCTGACAGGTTGTCAAGCCTTGTCACGCCTCACTGACTGACTTGACAGGTGACAACAATGCACCACATGTCAGAGTGTCACTCACTTGTCTACCTGTCAAGCTGTCACCTGTCAAGCTGACAGGTTGTCAAGCCTTGTCACGCTCACTGACTGACTTGACAGGTGACAACAATGCACCACATGTCAGAGTGTCACTCACTTGTCTACCTGTCAAGCTGTCACCTGTCAAGCTGACAGGTTGTCAAGCCTTGTCACGCCTCACTGACTGACTTGACAGGTGACAACAATGCACCACATGTCAGAGTGTCACTCACTTGTCTACCTGTCAAGCTGTCACCTGTCAAGCTGACAGGTTGTCAAGCCTTGTCACGCCTCACTGACTGACTTGACAGGTGACAACAATGCACCACATGTCAGAGTGTCACTCACTTGTCTACCTGTCAAGCTGTCACCTGTCAAGCTGACAGGTTGTCAAGCCTTGTCACGCCTCACTGACTGACTTGACAGGTGACAACAATGCACCACATGTCAGAGTGTCACTCACTTGTCTACCTGTCAAGCTGTCACCTGTCAAGCTGACAGGTTGTCAAGCCTTGTCACGCCTCACTGACTGACTTGACAGGTGACAACAATGCACCACATGTCAGAGTGTCACTCACTTGTCTACCTGTCAAGCTGTCACCTGTCAAGCTGACAGGTTGTCAAGCCTTGTCACGCCTCACTGACTGACTTGACAGGTGACAACAATGCACCACATGTCAGAGTGTCACTCACTTGTCTACCTGTCAAGCTGTCACCTGTCAAGCTGACAGGTTGTCAAGCCTTGTCACGCCTCACTGACTGACTTGACAGGTGACAACAATGCACCACATGTCAGAGTGTCACTCACTTGTCTACCTGTCAAGCTGTCACCTGTCAAGCTGACAGGTTGTCAAGCCTTGTCACGCCTCACTGACTGACTTGACAGGTGACAACAATGCACCACATGTCAGAGTGTCACTCACTTGTCTACCTGTCAAGCTGTCACCTGTCAAGCTGACAGGTTGTCAAGCTTGTCACGCCTCACTGACTGACTTGACAGGTGACAACAATGCACACATGTCAGAGTGTCACTCACTGTCTACTGTCAAGCTGTCACCTGTCAAGCTGACAGGTTGTCAAGCCTTGTCACGCCTCACTGACTGACTTGACAGGTGACAACAATGCACCACATGTCAGAGTGTCACTCACTTGTCTACCTGTCAAGCTGTCACCTGTCAAGCTGACAGGTTGTCAAGCCTTGTCACGCCTCACTGACTGACTTGACAGGTGACAACAATGCACCACATGTCAGAGTGTCACTCACTTGTCTACCTGTCAAGCTGTCACCTGTCAAGCTGACAGGTTGTCAAGCCTTGTCACGCCTCACTGACTGACTTGACAGGTGACAACAATGCACCACATGTCAGAGTGTCACTCACTTGTCTACCTGTCAAGCTGTCACCTGTCAAGCTGACAGGTTGTCAAGCCTTGTCACGCCTCACTGGCTGACTTGACAGGTGACAACAATGACACCACATGTCAGAGTGTCACTCACTTGTCTACCTGTCAAGCTGTCACCTGTCAAGCTGACAGGTTGTCAAGCCTTGTCACGCCTCACTGACTGACTTGACAGGTGACAACAATGCACCACATGTCAGAGTGTCACTCACTTGTCTACCTGTCAAGCTGTCACCTGTCAAGCTGACAGGTTGTCAAGCCTTGTCACGCCTCACTGACTGACTTGACAGGTGACAACAATGCACCACATGTCAGAGTGTCACTCACTTGTCTACCTGTCAAGCTGTCACCTGTCAAGCTGACAGGTTGTCAAGCCTTGTCACGCCTCACTGACTGACTTGACAGGTGACAACAATGCACCACATGTCAGAGTGTCACTCACTTGCTACCTGTCAAGCTGTCACCTGTCAAGCTGACAGGTTGTCAAGCCTTGTCACGCCTCACTGACTGACTTGACAGGTGACAACAATGCACCACATGTCAGAGTGTCACTCACTTGTCTACCTGTCAAGCTGTCACCTGTCAAGCTGACAGGTTGTCAAGCCTTGTCACGCCTCACTGACTGACTTGACAGGTGACAACAATGCACCACATGTCAGAGTGTCACTCACTTGTCTACCTGTCAAGCTGTCACCTGTCAAGCTGACAGGTTGTCAAGCCTTGTCACGCCTCACGACTGACTTGACAGGTGACAACAATGCACCACATGTCAGAGTGTCACTCACTTGTCTACCTGTCAAGCTGTCACCTGTCAAGCTGACAGGTTGTCAAGCCTTGTCACGCCTCACTGACTGACTTGACAGGTGACAACAATGCACCACATGTCAGAGTGTCACTCACTTGTCTACCTGTCAAGCTGTCACCTGTCAAGCTGACAGGTTGTCAAGCCTTGTCACGCCTCACTGACTGACTTGACAGGTGACAACAATGCCACACATGTCAGAGTGTCACTCACTTGTCTACCTGTCAAGCTGTCACCTGTCAAGCTGACAGGTTGTCAAGCCTTGTCACGCCTCACTGACTGACTTGACAGGTGACAACAAGGCACCACATGTCAGAGTGTCACTCACTTGTCTACCTGTCAAGCTGTCACCTGTCAAGCTGACAGGTTGTCAAGCCTTGTCACGCCTCACTGACTGACTTGACAGGTGACAACAATGCACCACATGTCAGAGTGTCACTCACTTGTCTACCTGTCAAGCTGTCACCTGTCAAGCTGACAGGTTGTCAAGCCTTGTCACGCCTCACTGACTGACTTGACAGGTGACAACAATGCACCACATGTCAGAGTGTCACTCACTGTCTACCTGTCAAGTGTCACCTGTCAAGCTGACAGGTTGTCAAGCCTTGTCACGCCTCACTGACTGATTGACAGGTGACAACAATGCACCACATGTCAGAGTGTCACTCACTTGTCTACCTGTCAAGCTGTCACCTGTCAAGCTGACAGGTTGTCAAGCCTTGTCACGCCTCACTGACTGACTTGACAGGTGACAACAATGCACCACATGT
Organism: Taenia multiceps; assembly: GCA_001923025.3. Taxonomy (NCBI): domain Eukaryota; kingdom Metazoa; phylum Platyhelminthes; class Cestoda; order Cyclophyllidea; family Taeniidae; genus Taenia; species Taenia multiceps. The sequence goes on along the minus strand of MRSW03000123.1, from coordinate 1,138 downwards.
CAGAGTGTCACTCACTTGTCTACCGTCAAGCTGTCACCTGTCAAGCTGAAGGTTGTCAAGCCTTGTCACGCCTCACTGACTGATTGACAGGTGACAACAATGCCCACATGTCAGAGTGTCACTCATTGTAACCTGTCAAGCTGTCACGTCAAGATGACAGGTTGTCAAGCCTTGTCACGCCTCACTGACTGATTGACAGGTGACAACAATGCACACATGTCAGAGTGTCTCACTTGTCTACCTGTCAAGCTGTCACCTGTCAAGCTGACAGGTGTCAAGCCTTGTCACGCCTCACTGACTGACTGACAGGTGACAACAATGCACCACATGTCAGAGTGTCACTCATTGTTCTACCTGTCAAGCTGTCACCTGTCAAGCTGACAGGTTGTCAAGCCTTGTCACGCCTCACTGACTGATTGACAGGTGACAACAATGCACCACATGTCAGAGTGTCACTCACTTGTCTACCTGTCAAGCTGTCACCTGTCAAGCTGACAGGTTGTCAAGCCTTGTCACGCCCTCACTGACTGACTTGACAGGTGACAACAATGCACCACATGTCAGAGTGTCACTCACTTGTCTACTGTCAGCTGTCACCTGTCAAGCTGACAGGTTGTCAAGCCTTGTCACGCCTCACTGACGACTTGACAGGTGACAACAATGCACCACATGTCAGAGTGTCACTCATGTCTACCTGTCAAGCTGTCACCTGTCAAGCTGACAGGTTGTCAAGCCTTGTCACGCTCACTGACTGACTTGACAGGTGACAACAATGCACCACATGTCAGAGTGTCACTCACTTGTCTACCTGTCAAGCGTCACCTGTCAAGCTGACAGGTGTCAAGCCTTGTCACGCCACTGACTGACTTGACAGGTGACAACAATGCACCACATGTCAGAGTGTCACTCATTGTCTACCTGTCAAGCTGTCACCTGTCAAAGGACAGGTTGTCAAGCCTTGTCACGCCTCATGATGACTTGACAGGTGACAAAAATGCACCACATGTCAGAGTGTCACTCACTTGTCTACCTGTCAAGCTGTCACCTGTCAAGCTGACGGTGTCAAGCCTTGTCAGCCTCACTGACTGACTTGACAGGTGACAACAATGCACCACATGTCAGAGTGTCACTCACTTGT
>MRSW03000122.1:0-24391 GCA_001923025.3 Taenia multiceps | reverse complement strand
AGAGTGTCATCACTTGTCTACCTGTCAAGCTGTCACTGTCAAGCTGACAGGTTGTCAAGCCTTGTCACGCCCACTGACTGACTTGACAGGTGAAACAATGCACCACATGTCAGAGTGTCACTCACTTGTCTACCTGTCAAGCTGTCACCTGTCAAGCTGACAGGTTGTCAAGCCTTGTCACGCCTCACTGACTGACTTGACAGGTGACAACAATGCACCACATGTCAGAGTGTCACTCACTTGTCTACCTGTCAAGCTGTCACCTGTCAAGCTGACAGGTTGTCAAGCCTTGTCACGCCTCACTGACTGACTTGACAGGTGACAACAATGCACCACATGTCAGAGTGTCACTCACTTGTCTACCTGTCAAGCTGTCACCTGTCAAGCTGACAGGTTGTCAAGCCTTGTCACGCCTCACTGACTGACTTGACAGGTGAAACAATGCACCACATGTCAGAGTGTCACTCACTTGTCTACCTGTCAAGCTGTCACCTGTCAAGCTGACAGGTTGTCAAGCCTTGTCACGCCTCACTGACTGACTTGACAGGTGACAACAATGCACCACATGTCAGAGTGTCACTCACTTGTCTACCTGTCAAGCTGTCACCTGTCAAGCTGACAGGTTGTCAAGCCTTGTCACGCCTCACTGACTGACTTGACAGGTGACAACAATGCACCACATGTCAGAGTGTCACTCACTTGTCTACCTGTCAAGCTGTCACCTGTCAAGCTGACAGGTTGTCAAGCCTTGTCACGCCTCACTGACTGACTTGACAGGTGACAACAATGCACCACATGTCAGAGTGTCACTCACTTGTCTACTGTCAAGCTGTCACCTGTCAAGCTGACAGGTTGTCAAGCCTTGTCACCCTCACTGACTGACTTGACAGGTGACAACAATGCACCACATGTCAGAGTGTCACTCACTTGTCTACCTGTCAAGCTGTCACCTGTCAAGCTGACAGGTTGTCAAGCCTTGTCACGCCTCACTGACTGACTTGACAGGTGACAACAATGCACCACATGTCAGAGTGTCACTCACTTGTCTACCTGTCAAGCTGTCACCTGTCAAGCTGACAGGTTGTCAAGCCTTGTCACGCCTCACTGACTGACTTGACAGGTGACAACAATGCACCACATGTCAGAGTGTCACTCACTTGTCTACCTGTCAAGCTGTCACCTGTCAAGCTGACAGGTTGTCAAGCCTTGTCACGCCTACTGACTGACTTGACAGGTGACAACAATGCACCACATGTCAGAGTGTCACTCACTTGTCTACCTGTCAAGCTGTCACCTGTCAAGCTGACAGGTTGTCAAGCCTTGTCACGCCTCACTGACTGACTTGACAGGTGACAACAATGCACCACATGTCAGAGTGTCACTCACTTGTCTACCTGTCAAGCTGTCACCTGTCAAGCTGACAGGTTGTCAAGCCTTGTCACGCCTCACTGACTGACTTGACAGGTGACAACAATGCACCACATGTCAGAGTGTCACTCACTTGTCTACCTGTCAAGCTGTCACCTGTCAAGCTGACAGGTTGTCAAGCCTTGTCACGCCTCACTGACTGACTTGACAGGTGACAACAATGCACCACATGTCAGAGTGTCACTCACTTGTCTACCTGTCAAGCTGTCACCTGTCAAGCTGACAGGTTGTCAAGCCTTGTCACGCCTCACTGACTGACTTGACAGGTGACAACAATGCACCACATGTCAGAGTGTCACTCACTTGTCTACCTGTCAAGCTGTCACCTGTCAAGCTGACAGGTTGTCAAGCCTTGTCACGCCTCACTGACTGACTTGACAGGTGACAACAATGCACACATAGTCAGAGTGTCACTCATTGTCTACCTGTCAAGCTGTCACCTGTCAAGCTGACAGGTTGTCAAGCCTTGTCACGCCTCACTGACTGACTTGACAGGTGACAACAATGCACCACATGTCAGAGTGTCACTCACTTGTCTACCTGTCAAGCTGTCACCTGTCAAGCTGACAGGTTGTCAAGCCTTGTCACGCCTCACTGACTGACTTGACAGGTGACAACAATGCACCACATGTCAGAGTGTCACTCACTTGTCTACCTGTCAAGCTGTCACCTGTCAAGCTGACAGGTTGTCAAGCCTTGTCACGCCTCACTGACTGACTTGACAGGTGACAACAATGCACCACATGTCAGAGTGTCACTCACTTGTCTACCTGTCAAGCTGTCACCTGTCAAGCTGACAGGTTGTCAAGCCTTGTCACGCCTCACTGACTGACTTGACAGGTGACAACAATGCACCACATGTCAGAGTGTCACTCACTTGTCTACCTGTCAAGCTGTCACCTGTCAAGCTGACAGGTTGTCAAGCCTTGTCACGCCTCACTGACTGACTTGACAGGTGACAACAATGCACCACATGTCAGAGTGTCACTCACTTGTCTACCTGTCAAGCTGTCACCTGTCAAGCTGACAGGTTGTCAAGCCTTGTCACGCCTCACTGACTGACTTGACAGGTGACAACAATGCACCACATGTCAGAGTGTCACTCACTTGTCTACCTGTCAAGCTGTCACCTGTCAAGCTGACAGGTTGTCAAGCCTTGTCACGCCTCACTGACTGACTTGACAGGTGACAACAATGCACCACATGTCAGAGTGTCACTCACTTGTCTACCTGTCAAGCTGTCACCTGTCAAGCTGACAGGTTGTCAAGCCTTGTCACGCCTCACTGACTGACTTGACAGGTGACAACAATGCACCACATGTCAGAGTGTCACTCACTTGTCTACCTGTCAAGCTGTCACCTGTCAAGCTGACAGGTTGTCAAGCCTTGTCACGCCTCACTGACTGACTTGACAGGTGACAACAATGCACCACATGTCAGAGTGTCACTCACTTGTCTACCTGTCAAGCTGTCACCTGTCAAGCTGACAGGTTGTCAAGCCTTGTCACGCCTCACTGACTGACTTGACAGGTGACAACAATGCACCACATGTCAGAGTGTCACTCACTTGTCTACCTGTCAAGCTGTCACCTGTCAAGCTGACAGGTTGTCAAGCCTTGTCACGCCTCACTGACTGACTTGACAGGTGACAACAATGCACCACATGTCAGAGTGTCACTCACTTGTCTACCTGTCAAGCTGTCACCTGTCAAGCTGACAGGTTGTCAAGCCTTGTCACGCCTCACTGACTGACTTGACAGGTGACAACAATGCACCACATGTCAGAGTGTCACTCACTTGTCTACCTGTCAAGCTGTCACCTGTCAAGCTGACAGGTTGTCAAGCCTTGTCACGCCTCACTGACTGACTTGACAGGTGACAACAATGCACCACATGTCAGAGTGTCACTCACTTGTCTACCTGTCAAGCTGTCACCTGTCAAGCTGACAGGTTGTCAAGCCTTGTCACGCCTCACTGACTGACTTGACAGGTGACAACAATGCACCACATGTCAGAGTGTCACTCACTTGTCTACCTGTCAAGCTGTCACCTGTCAAGCTGACAGGTTGTCAAGCCTTGTCACGCCTCACTGACTGACTTGACAGGTGACAACAATGCACCACATGTCAGAGTGTCACTCACTTGTCTACCTGTCAAGCTGTCACCTGTCAAGCTGACAGGTTGTCAAGCCTTGTCACGCCTCACTGACTGACTTGACAGGTGACAACAATGCACCACATGTCAGAGTGTCACTCACTTGTCTACCTGTCAAGCTGTCACCTGTCAAGCTGACAGGTTGTCAAGCCTTGTCACGCCTCACTGACTGACTTGACAGGTGACAACAATGCACCACATGTCAGAGTGTCACTCACTTGTCTACCTGTCAAGCTGTCACCTGTCAAGCTGACAGGTTGTCAAGCCTTGTCACGCCTCACTGACTGACTTGACAGGTGACAACAATGCACCACATGTCAGAGTGTCACTCACTTGTCTACCTGTCAAGCTGTCACCTGTCAAGCTGACAGGTTGTCAAGCCTTGTCACCCTCACTGACTGACTTGACAGGTGACACAATGCACCACATGTCAGAGTGTCACTCACTTGTCTACCTGTCAAGCTGTCACCTGTCAAGCTGACAGGTTGTCAAGCCTTGTCACGCCTCACTGACTGACTTGACAGGTGACAACAATGCACCACATGTCAGAGTGTCACTCACTTGTCTACCTGTCAAGCTGTCACCTGTCAAGCTGACAGGTTGTCAAGCCTTGTCACGCCTCACTGACTGACTTGACAGGTGACAACAATGCACCACATGTCAGAGTGTCACTCACTTGTCTACCTGTCAAGCTGTCACCTGTCAAGCTGACAGGTTGTCAAGCCTTGTCACGCCTCACTGACTGACTTGACAGGTGACAACAATGCACCACATGTCAGAGTGTCACTCACTTGTCTACCTGTCAAGCTGTCACCTGTCAAGCTGACAGGTTGTCAAGCCTTGTCACGCCTCACTGACTGACTTGACAGGTGACAACAATGCACCACATGTCAGAGTGTCACTCACTTGTCTACCTGTCAAGCTGTCACCTGTCAAGCTGACAGGTTGTCAAGCCTTGTCACGCCTCACTGACTGACTTGACAGGTGACAACAATGCACCACATGTCAGAGTGTCACTCACTTGTCTACCTGTCAAGCTGTCACCTGTCAAGCTGACAGGTTGTCAAGCCTTGTCACGCCTCACTGACTGACTTGACAGGTGACAACAATGCACCACATGTCAGAGTGTCACTTGTCTACCTGTCAAGCTGTCACCTGTCAAGCTGACAGGTTGTCAAGCCTTGTCACGCCTCACTGACTGACTTGACAGGTGACAACAATGCACCACATGTCAGAGTGTCACTCACTTGTCTACCTGTCAAGCTGTCACCTGTCAAGCTGACAGGTTGTCAAGCCTTGTCACGCCTCACTGACTGACTTGACAGGTGACAACAATGCACCACATGTCAGAGTGTCACTCACTTGTCTACCTGTCAAGCTGTCACCTGTCAAGCTGACAGGTTGTCAAGCCTTGTCACGCCTCACTGACTGACTTGACAGGTGACAACAATGCACCACATGTCAGAGTGTCACTCACTTGTCTACCTGTCAAGCTGTCACCTGTCAAGCTGACAGGTTGTCAAGCCTTGTCACGCCTCACTGACTGACTTGACAGGTGACAACAATGCACCACATGTCAGAGTGTCACTCACTTGTCTACCTGTCAAGCTGTCACCTGTCAAGCTGACAGGTTGTCAAGCCTTGTCACGCCTCACTGACTGACTTGACAGGTGACAACAATGCACCACATGTCAGAGTGTCACTCACTTGTCTACCTGTCAAGCTGTCACCTGTCAAGCTGACAGGTTGTCAAGCCTTGTCACGCCTCACTGACTGACTTGACAGGTGACAACAATGCACCACATGTCAGAGTGTCACTCACTTGTCTACCTGTCAAGCTGTCACCTGTCAAGCTGACAGGTTGTCAAGCCTTGTCACGCCTCACTGACTGACTTGACAGGTGACAACAATGCACCACATGTCAGAGTGTCACTCACTTGTCTACCTGTCAAGCTGTCACCTGTCAAGCTGACAGGTTGTCAAGCCTTGTCACGCCTCACTGACTGACTTGACAGGTGACAACAATGCACCACATGTCAGAGTGTCACTCACTTGTCTACCTGTCAAGCTGTCACCTGTCAAGCTGACAGGTTGTCAAGCCTTGTCACGCCTCACTGACTGACTTGACAGGTGACAACAATGCACCACATGTCAGAGTGTCACTCACTTGTCTACCTGTCAAGCTGTCACCTGTCAAGCTGACAGGTTGTCAAGCCTTGTCACGCCTCACTGACTGACTTGACAGGTGACAACAATGCACCACATGTCAGAGTGTCACTCACTTGTCTACCTGTCAAGCTGTCACCTGTCAAGCTGACAGGTTGTCAAGCCTTGTCACGCCACTGACTGACTTGACAGGTGACAACAATGCACCACATGTCAGAGTGTCACTCACTTGTCTACCTGTCAAGCTGTCACCTGTCAAGCTGACAGGTTGTCAAGCCTTGTCACGCCTCACTGACTGACTTGACAGGTGACAACAATGCACCACATGTCAGAGTGTCACTCACTTGTCTACCTGTCAAGCTGTCACCTGTCAAGCTGACAGGTTGTCAAGCCTTGTCACGCCTCACTGACTGACTTGACAGGTGACAACAATGCACCACATGTCAGAGTGTCACTCACTTGTCTACCTGTCAAGCTGTCACCTGTCAAGCTGACAGGTTGTCAAGCCTTGTCACGCCTCACTGACTGACTTGACAGGTGACAACAATGCACCACATGTCAGAGTGTCACTCACTTGTCTACCTGTCAAGCTGTCACCTGTCAAGCTGACAGGTTGTCAAGCCTTGTCACGCCGCACTGACTGACTTGACAGGTGACAACAATGCACCACATGTCAGAGTGTCACTCACTTGTCTACCTGTCAAGCTGTCACCTGTCAAGCTGACAGGTTGTCAAGCCTTGTCACGCCTCACTGACTGACTTGACAGGTGACAACAATGCACCACATGTCAGAGTGTCACTCACTTGTCTACCTGTCAAGCTGTCACCTGTCAAGCTGACAGGTTGTCAAGCCTTGTCACGCCTCACTGACTGACTTGACAGGTGACAACAATGCACCACATGTCAGAGTGTCACTCACTTGTCTACCTGTCAAGCTGTCACCTGTCAAGCTGACAGGTTGTCAAGCCTTGTCACGCCTCACTGACTGACTTGACAGGTGACAACAATGCACCACATGTCAGAGTGTCACTCACTTGTCTACCTGTCAAGCTGTCACCTGTCAAGCTGACAGGTTGTCAAGCCTTGTCACGCCTCACTGACTGACTTGACAGGTGACAACAATGCACCACATGTCAGAGTGTCACTCACTTGTCTACCTGTCAAGCTGTCACCTGTCAAGCTGACAGGTTGTCAAGCCTTGTCACGCCTCACTGACTGACTTGACAGGTGACAACAATGCACCACATGTCAGAGTGTCACTCACTTGTCTACCTGTCAAGCTGTCACCTGTCAAGCTGACAGGTTGTCAAGCCTTGTCACGCCTCACTGACTGACTTGACAGGTGACAACAATGCACCACATGTCAGAGTGTCACTCACTTGTCTACCTGTCAAGCTGTCACCTGTCAAGCTGACAGGTTGTCAAGCCTTGTCACGCCTCACTGACTGACTTGACAGGTGACAACAATGCACCACATGTCAGAGTGTCACTCACTTGTCTACCTGTCAAGCTGTCACCTGTCAAGCTGACAGGTTGTCAAGCCTTGTCACGCCTCACTGACTGACTTGACAGGTGACAACAATGCACCACATGTCAGAGTGTCACTCACTTGTCTACCTGTCAAGCTGTCACCTGTCAAGCTGACAGGTTGTCAAGCCTTGTCACGCCTCACTGACTGACTTGACAGGTGACAACAATGCACCACATGTCAGAGTGTCACTCACTTGTCTACCTGTCAAGCTGTCACCTGTCAAGCTGACAGGTTGTCAAGCCTTGTCACGCCTCACTGACTGACTTGACAGGTGACAACAATGCACCACATGTCAGAGTGTCACTCACTTGTCTACCTGTCAAGCTGTCACCTGTCAAGCTGACAGGTTGTCAAGCCTTGTCACGCCTCACTGACTGACTTGACAGGTGACAACAATGCACCACATGTCAGAGTGTCACTCACTTGTCTACCTGTCAAGCTGTCACCTGTCAAGCTGACAGGTTGTCAAGCCTTGTCACGCCTCACTGACTGACTTGACAGGTGACAACAATGCACCACATGTCAGAGTGTCACTCACTTGTCTACCTGTCAAGCTGTCACCTGTCAAGCTGACAGGTTGTCAAGCCTTGTCACGCCTCACTGACTGACTTGACAGGTGACAACAATGCACCACATGTCAGAGTGTCACTCACTTGTCTACCTGTCAAGCTGTCACCTGTCAAGCTGACAGGTTGTCAAGCCTTGTCACGCCTCACTGACTGACTTGACAGGTGACAACAATGCACCACATGTCAGAGTGTCACTCACTTGTCTACCTGTCAAGCTGTCACCTGTCAAGCTGACAGGTTGTCAAGCCTTGTCACGCCTCACTGACTGACTTGACAGGTGACAACAATGCACCACATGTCAGAGTGTCACTCACTTGTCTACCTGTCAAGCTGTCACCTGTCAAGCTGACAGGTTGTCAAGCCTTGTCACGCCTCACTGACTGACTTGACAGGTGACAACAATGCACCACATGTCAGAGTGTCACTCACTTGTCTACCTGTCAAGCTGTCACCTGTCAAGCTGACAGGTTGTCAAGCCTTGTCACGCCTCACTGACTGACTTGACAGGTGACAACAATGCACCACATGTCAGAGTGTCACTCACTTGTCTACCTGTCAAGCTGTCACCTGTCAAGCTGACAGGTTGTCAAGCCTTGTCACGCCTCACTGACTGACTTGACAGGTGACAACAATGCACCACATGTCAGAGTGTCACTCACTTGTCTACCTGTCAAGCTGTCACCTGTCAAGCTGACAGGTTGTCAAGCCTTGTCACGCCTCACTGACTGACTTGACAGTGACAACAATGCACCACATGTCAGAGTGTCACTCACTTGTCTACCTGTCAAGCTGTCACCTGTCAAGCTGACAGGTTGTCAAGCCTTGTCACGCCTCACTGACTGACTTGACAGGTGACAACAATGCACCACATGTCAGAGTGTCACTCACTTGTCTACCTGTCAAGCTGTCACCTGTCAAGCTGACAGGTTGTCAAGCCTTGTCACGCCTCACTGACTGACTTGACAGGTGACAACAATGCACCACATGTCAGAGTGTCACTCACTTGTCTACCTGTCAAGCTGTCACCTGTCAAGCTGACAGGTTGTCAAGCCTTGTCACGCCTCACTGACTGACTTGACAGGTGACAACAATGCACCACATGTCAGAGTGTCACTCACTTGTCTACCTGTCAAGCTGTCACCTGTCAAGCTGACAGGTTGTCAAGCCTTGTCACGCCTCACTGACTGACTTGACAGGTGACAACAATGCACCACATGTCAGAGTGTCACTCACTTGTCTACCTGTCAAGCTGTCACCTGTCAAGCTGACAGGTTGTCAAGCCTTGTCACGCCTCACTGACTGACTTGACAGGTGACAACAATGCACCACATGTCAGAGTGTCACTCACTTGTCTACCTGTCAAGCTGTCACCTGTCAAGCTGACAGGTTGTCAAGCCTTGTCACGCCTCACTGACTGACTTGACAGGTGACAACAATGCACCACATGTCAGAGTGTCACTCACTTGTCTACCTGTCAAGCTGTCACCTGTCAAGCTGACAGGTTGTCAAGCCTTGTCACGCCTCACTGACTGACTTGACAGGTGACAACAATGCACCACATGTCAGAGTGTCACTCACTTGTCTACCTGTCAAGCTGTCACCTGTCAAGCTGACAGGTTGTCAAGCCTTGTCACGCCTCACTGACTGACTTGACAGGTGACAACAATGCACCACATGTCAGAGTGTCACTCACTTGTCTACCTGTCAAGCTGTCACCTGTCAAGCTGACAGGTTGTCAAGCCTTGTCACGCCTCACTGACTGACTTGACAGGTGACAACAATGCACCACATGTCAGAGTGTCACTCACTTGTCTACCTGTCAAGCTGTCACCTGTCAAGCTGACAGGTTGTCAAGCCTTGTCACGCCTCACTGACTGACTTGACAGGTGACAACAATGCACCACATGTCAGAGTGTCACTCACTTGTCTACCTGTCAAGCTGTCACCTGTCAAGCTGACAGGTTGTCAAGCCTTGTCACGCCTCACTGACTGACTTGACAGGTGACAACAATGCACCACATGTCAGAGTGTCACTCACTTGTCTACCTGTCAAGCTGTCACCTGTCAAGCTGACAGGTTGTCAAGCCTTGTCACGCCTCACTGACTGACTTGACAGGTGACAACAATGCACCACATGTCAGAGTGTCACTCACTTGTCTACCTGTCAAGCTGTCACCTGTCAAGCTGACAGGTTGTCAAGCCTTGTCACGCCTCACTGACTGACTTGACAGGTGACAACAATGCACCACATGTCAGAGTGTCACTCACTTGTCTACCTGTCAAGCTGTCACCTGTCAAGCTGACAGGTTGTCAAGCCTTGTCACGCCTCACTGACTGACTTGACAGGTGACAACAATGCACCACATGTCAGAGTGTCACTCACTTGTCTACCTGTCAAGCTGTCACCTGTCAAGCTGACAGGTTGTCAAGCCTTGTCACGCCTCACTGACTGACTTGACAGGTGACAACAATGCACCACATGTCAGAGTGTCACTCACTTGTCTACCTGTCAAGCTGTCACCTGTCAAGCTGACAGGTTGTCAAGCCTTGTCACGCCTCACTGACTGACTTGACAGGTGACAACAATGCACCACATGTCAGAGTGTCACTCACTTGTCTACCTGTCAAGCTGTCACCTGTCAAGCTGACAGGTTGTCAAGCCTTGTCACGCCTCACTGACTGACTTGACAGGTGACAACAATGCACCACATGTCAGAGTGTCACTCACTTGTCTACCTGTCAAGCTGTCACCTGTCAAGCTGACAGGTTGTCAAGCCTTGTCACGCCTCACTGACTGACTTGACAGGTGACAACAATGCACCACATGTCAGAGTGTCACTCACTTGTCTACCTGTCAAGCTGTCACCTGTCAAGCTGACAGGTTGTCAAGCCTTGTCACGCCTCACTGACTGACTTGACAGGTGACAACAATGCACCACATGTCAGAGTGTCACTCACTTGTCTACCTGTCAAGCTGTCACCTGTCAAGCTGACAGGTTGTCAAGCCTTGTCACGCCTCACTGACTGACTTGACAGGTGACAACAATGCACCACATGTCAGAGTGTCACTCACTTGTCTACCTGTCAAGCTGTCACCTGTCAAGCTGACAGGTTGTCAAGCCTTGTCACGCCTCACTGACTGACTTGACAGGTGACAACAATGCACCACATGTCAGAGTGTCACTCACTTGTCTACCTGTCAAGCTGTCACCTGTCAAGCTGACAGGTTGTCAAGCCTTGTCACGCCTCACTGACTGACTTGACAGGTGACAACAATGCACCACATGTCAGAGTGTCACTCACTTGTCTACCTGTCAAGCTGTCACCTGTCAAGCTGACAGGTTGTCAAGCCTTGTCACGCCTCACTGACTGACTTGACAGGTGACAACAATGCACCACATGTCAGAGTGTCACTCACTTGTCTACCTGTCAAGCTGTCACCTGTCAAGCTGACAGGTTGTCAAGCCTTGTCACGCCTCACTGACTGACTTGACAGGTGACAACAATGCACCACATGTCAGAGTGTCACTCACTTGTCTACCTGTCAAGCTGTCACCTGTCAAGCTGACAGGTTGTCAAGCCTTGTCACGCCTCACTGACTGACTTGACAGGTGACAACAATGCACCACATGTCAGAGTGTCACTCACTTGTCTACCTGTCAAGCTGTCACCTGTCAAGCTGACAGGTTGTCAAGCCTTGTCACGCCTCACTGACTGACTTGACAGGTGACAACAATGCACCACATGTCAGAGTGTCACTCACTTGTCTACCTGTCAAGCTGTCACCTGTCAAGCTGACAGGTTGTCAAGCCTTGTCACGCCTCACTGACTGACTTGACAGGTGACAACAATGCACCACATGTCAGAGTGTCACTCACTTGTCTACCTGTCAAGCTGTCACCTGTCAAGCTGACAGGTTGTCAAGCCTTGTCACGCCTCACTGACTGACTTGACAGGTGACAACAATGCACCACATGTCAGAGTGTCACTCACTTGTCTACCTGTCAAGCTGTCACCTGTCAAGCTGACAGGTTGTCAAGCCTTGTCACGCCTCACTGACTGACTTGACAGGTGACAACAATGCACCACATGTCAGAGTGTCACTCACTTGTCTACCTGTCAAGCTGTCACCTGTCAAGCTGACAGGTTGTCAAGCCTTGTCACGCCTCACTGACTGACTTGACAGGTGACAACAATGCACCACATGTCAGAGTGTCACTCACTTGTCTACCTGTCAAGCTGTCACCTGTCAAGCTGACAGGTTGTCAAGCCTTGTCACGCCTCACTGACTGACTTGACAGGTGACAACAATGCACCACATGTCAGAGTGTCACTCACTTGTCTACCTGTCAAGCTGTCACCTGTCAAGCTGACAGGTTGTCAAGCCTTGTCACGCCTCACTGACTGACTTGACAGGTGACAACAATGCACCACATGTCAGAGTGTCACTCACTTGTCTACCTGTCAAGCTGTCACCTGTCAAGCTGACAGGTTGTCAAGCCTTGTCACGCCTCACTGACTGACTTGACAGGTGACAACAATGCACCACATGTCAGAGTGTCACTCACTTGTCTACCTGTCAAGCTGTCACCTGTCAAGCTGACAGGTTGTCAAGCCTTGTCACGCCTCACTGACTGACTTGACAGGTGACAACAATGCACCACATGTCAGAGTGTCACTCACTTGTCTACCTGTCAAGCTGTCACCTGTCAAGCTGACAGGTTGTCAAGCCTTGTCACGCCTCACTGACTGACTTGACAGGTGACAACAATGCACCACATGTCAGAGTGTCACTCACTTGTCTACCTGTCAAGCTGTCACCTGTCAAGCTGACAGGTTGTCAAGCCTTGTCACGCCTCACTGACTGACTTGACAGGTGACAACAATGCACCACATGTCAGAGTGTCACTCACTTGTCTACCTGTCAAGCTGTCACCTGTCAAGCTGACAGGTTGTCAAGCCTTGTCACGCCTCACTGACTGACTTGACAGGTGACAACAATGCACCACATGTCAGAGTGTCACTCACTTGTCTACCTGTCAAGCTGTCACCTGTCAAGCTGACAGGTTGTCAAGCCTTGTCACGCCTCACTGACTGACTTGACAGGTGACAACAATGCACCACATGTCAGAGTGTCACTCACTTGTCTACCTGTCAAGCTGTCACCTGTCAAGCTGACAGGTTGTCAAGCCTTGTCACGCCTCACTGACTGACTTGACAGGTGACAACAATGCACCACATGTCAGAGTGTCACTCACTTGTCTACCTGTCAAGCTGTCACCTGTCAAGCTGACAGGTTGTCAAGCCTTGTCACGCCTCACTGACTGACTTGACAGGTGACAACAATGCACCACATGTCAGAGTGTCACTCACTTGTCTACCTGTCAAGCTGTCACCTGTCAAGCTGACAGGTTGTCAAGCCTTGTCACGCCTCACTGACTGACTTGACAGGTGACAACAATGCACCACATGTCAGAGTGTCACTCACTTGTCTACCTGTCAAGCTGTCACCTGTCAAGCTGACAGGTTGTCAAGCCTTGTCACGCCTCACTGACTGACTTGACAGGTGACAACAATGCACCACATGTCAGAGTGTCACTCACTTGTCTACCTGTCAAGCTGTCACCTGTCAAGCTGACAGGTTGTCAAGCCTTGTCACGCCTCACTGACTGACTTGACAGGTGACAACAATGCACCACATGTCAGAGTGTCACTCACTTGTCTACCTGTCAAGCTGTCACCTGTCAAGCTGACAGGTTGTCAAGCCTTGTCACGCCTCACTGACTGACTTGACAGGTGACAACAATGCACCACATGTCAGAGTGTCACTCACTTGTCTACCTGTCAAGCTGTCACCTGTCAAGCTGACAGGTTGTCAAGCCTTGTCACGCCTCACTGACTGACTTGACAGGTGACAACAATGCACCACATGTCAGAGTGTCACTCACTTGTCTACCTGTCAAGCTGTCACCTGTCAAGCTGACAGGTTGTCAAGCCTTGTCACGCCTCACTGACTGACTTGACAGGTGACAACAATGCACCACATGTCAGAGTGTCACTCACTTGTCTACCTGTCAAGCTGTCACCTGTCAAGCTGACAGGTTGTCAAGCCTTGTCACGCCTCACTGACTGACTTGACAGGTGACAACAATGCACCACATGTCAGAGTGTCACTCACTTGTCTACCTGTCAAGCTGTCACCTGTCAAGCTGACAGGTTGTCAAGCCTTGTCACGCCTCACTGACTGACTTGACAGGTGACAACAATGCACCACATGTCAGAGTGTCACTCACTTGTCTACCTGTCAAGCTGTCACCTGTCAAGCTGACAGGTTGTCAAGCCTTGTCACGCCTCACTGACTGACTTGACAGGTGACAACAATGCACCACATGTCAGAGTGTCACTCACTTGTCTACCTGTCAAGCTGTCACCTGTCAAGCTGACAGGTTGTCAAGCCTTGTCACGCCTCACTGACTGACTTGACAGGTGACAACAATGCACCACATGTCAGAGTGTCACTCACTTGTCTACCTGTCAAGCTGTCACCTGTCAAGCTGACAGGTTGTCAAGCCTTGTCACGCCTCACTGACTGACTTGACAGGTGACAACAATGCACCACATGTCAGAGTGTCACTCACTTGTCTACCTGTCAAGCTGTCACCTGTCAAGCTGACAGGTTGTCAAGCCTTGTCACGCCTCACTGACTGACTTGACAGGTGACAACAATGCACCACATGTCAGAGTGTCACTCACTTGTCTACCTGTCAAGCTGTCACCTGTCAAGCTGACAGGTTGTCAAGCCTTGTCACGCCTCACTGACTGACTTGACAGGTGACAACAATGCACCACATGTCAGAGTGTCACTCACTTGTCTACCTGTCAAGCTGTCACCTGTCAAGCTGACAGGTTGTCAAGCCTTGTCACGCCTCACTGACTGACTTGACAGGTGACAACAATGCACCACATGTCAGAGTGTCACTCACTTGTCTACCTGTCAAGCTGTCACCTGTCAAGCTGACAGGTTGTCAAGCCTTGTCACGCCTCACTGACTGACTTGACAGGTGACAACAATGCACCACATGTCAGAGTGTCACTCACTTGTCTACCTGTCAAGCTGTCACCTGTCAAGCTGACAGGTTGTCAAGCCTTGTCACGCCTCACTGACTGACTTGACAGGTGACAACAATGCACCACATGTCAGAGTGTCACTCACTTGTCTACCTGTCAAGCTGTCACCTGTCAAGCTGACAGGTTGTCAAGCCTTGTCACGCCTCACTGACTGACTTGACAGGTGACAACAATGCACCACATGTCAGAGTGTCACTCACTTGTCTACCTGTCAAGCTGTCACCTGTCAAGCTGACAGGTTGTCAAGCCTTGTCACGCCTCACTGACTGACTTGACAGGTGACAACAATGCACCACATGTCAGAGTGTCACTCACTTGTCTACCTGTCAAGCTGTCACCTGTCAAGCTGACAGGTTGTCAAGCCTTGTCACGCCTCACTGACTGACTTGACAGGTGACAACAATGCACCACATGTCAGAGTGTCACTCACTTGTCTACCTGTCAAGCTGTCACCTGTCAAGCTGACAGGTTGTCAAGCCTTGTCACGCCTCACTGACTGACTTGACAGGTGACAACAATGCACCACATGTCAGAGTGTCACTCACTTGTCTACCTGTCAAGCTGTCACCTGTCAAGCTGACAGGTTGTCAAGCCTTGTCACGCCTCACTGACTGACTTGACAGGTGACAACAATGCACCACATGTCAGAGTGTCACTCACTTGTCTACCTGTCAAGCTGTCACCTGTCAAGCTGACAGGTTGTCAAGCCTTGTCACGCCTCACTGACTGACTTGACAGGTGACAACAATGCACCACATGTCAGAGTGTCACTCACTTGTCTACCTGTCAAGCTGTCACCTGTCAAGCTGACAGGTTGTCAAGCCTTGTCACGCCTCACTGACTGACTTGACAGGTGACAACAATGCACCACATGTCAGAGTGTCACTCACTTGTCTACCTGTCAAGCTGTCACCTGTCAAGCTGACAGGTTGTCAAGCCTTGTCACGCCTCACTGACTGACTTGACAGGTGACAACAATGCACCACATGTCAGAGTGTCACTCACTTGTCTACCTGTCAAGCTGTCACCTGTCAAGCTGACAGGTTGTCAAGCCTTGTCACGCCTCACTGACTGACTTGACAGGTGACAACAATGCACCACATGTCAGAGTGTCACTCACTTGTCTACCTGTCAAGCTGTCACCTGTCAAGCTGACAGGTTGTCAAGCCTTGTCACGCCTCACTGACTGACTTGACAGGTGACAACAATGCACCACATGTCAGAGTGTCACTCACTTGTCTACCTGTCAAGCTGTCACCTGTCAAGCTGACAGGTTGTCAAGCCTTGTCACGCCTCACTGACTGACTTGACAGGTGACAACAATGCACCACATGTCAGAGTGTCACTCACTTGTCTACCTGTCAAGCTGTCACCTGTCAAGCTGACAGGTTGTCAAGCCTTGTCACGCCTCACTGACTGACTTGACAGGTGACAACAATGCACCACATGTCAGAGTGTCACTCACTTGTCTACCTGTCAAGCTGTCACCTGTCAAGCTGACAGGTTGTCAAGCCTTGTCACGCCTCACTGACTGACTTGACAGGTGACAACAATGCACCACATGTCAGAGTGTCACTCACTTGTCTACCTGTCAAGCTGTCACCTGTCAAGCTGACAGGTTGTCAAGCCTTGTCACGCCTCACTGACTGACTTGACAGGTGACAACAATGCACCACATGTCAGAGTGTCACTCACTTGTCTACCTGTCAAGCTGTCACCTGTCAAGCTGACAGGTTGTCAAGCCTTGTCACGCCTCACTGACTGACTTGACAGGTGACAACAATGCACCACATGTCAGAGTGTCACTCACTTGTCTACCTGTCAAGCTGTCACCTGTCAAGCTGACAGGTTGTCAAGCCTTGTCACGCCTCACTGACTGACTTGACAGGTGACAACAATGCACCACATGTCAGAGTGTCACTCACTTGTCTACCTGTCAAGCTGTCACCTGTCAAGCTGACAGGTTGTCAAGCCTTGTCACGCCTCACTGACTGACTTGACAGGTGACAACAATGCACCACATGTCAGAGTGTCACTCACTTGTCTACCTGTCAAGCTGTCACCTGTCAAGCTGACAGGTTGTCAAGCCTTGTCACGCCTCACTGACTGACTTGACAGGTGACAACAATGCACCACATGTCAGAGTGTCACTCACTTGTCTACCTGTCAAGCTGTCACCTGTCAAGCTGACAGGTTGTCAAGCCTTGTCACGCCTCACTGACTGACTTGACAGGTGACAACAATGCACCACATGTCAGAGTGTCACTCACTTGTCTACCTGTCAAGCTGTCACCTGTCAAGCTGACAGGTTGTCAAGCCTTGTCACGCCTCACTGACTGACTTGACAGGTGACAACAATGCACCACATGTCAGAGTGTCACTCACTTGTCTACCTGTCAAGCTGTCACCTGTCAAGCTGACAGGTTGTCAAGCCTTGTCACGCCTCACTGACTGACTTGACAGGTGACAACAATGCACCACATGTCAGAGTGTCACTCACTTGTCTACCTGTCAAGCTGTCACCTGTCAAGCTGACAGGTTGTCAAGCCTTGTCACGCCTCACTGACTGACTTGACAGGTGACAACAATGCACCACATGTCAGAGTGTCACTCACTTGTCTACCTGTCAAGCTGTCACCTGTCAAGCTGACAGGTTGTCAAGCCTTGTCACGCCTCACTGACTGACTTGACAGGTGACAACAATGCACCACATGTCAGAGTGTCACTCACTTGTCTACCTGTCAAGCTGTCACCTGTCAAGCTGACAGGTTGTCAAGCCTTGTCACGCCTCACTGACTGACTTGACAGGTGACAACAATGCACCACATGTCAGAGTGTCACTCACTTGTCTACCTGTCAAGCTGTCACCTGTCAAGCTGACAGGTTGTCAAGCCTTGTCACGCCTCACTGACTGACTTGACAGGTGACAACAATGCACCACATGTCAGAGTGTCACTCACTTGTCTACCTGTCAAGCTGTCACCTGTCAAGCTGACAGGTTGTCAAGCCTTGTCACGCCTCACTGACTGACTTGACAGGTGACAACAATGCACCACATGTCAGAGTGTCACTCACTTGTCTACCTGTCAAGCTGTCACCTGTCAAGCTGACAGGTTGTCAAGCCTTGTCACGCCTCACTGACTGACTTGACAGGTGACAACAATGCACCACATGTCAGAGTGTCACTCACTTGTCTACCTGTCAAGCTGTCACCTGTCAAGCTGACAGGTTGTCAAGCCTTGTCACGCCTCACTGACTGACTTGACAGGTGACAACAATGCACCACATGTCAGAGTGTCACTCACTTGTCTACCTGTCAAGCTGTCACCTGTCAAGCTGACAGGTTGTCAAGCCTTGTCACGCCTCACTGACTGACTTGACAGGTGACAACAATGCACCACATGTCAGAGTGTCACTCACTTGTCTACCTGTCAAGCTGTCACCTGTCAAGCTGACAGGTTGTCAAGCCTTGTCACGCCTCACTGACTGACTTGACAGGTGACAACAATGCACCACATGTCAGAGTGTCACTCACTTGTCTACCTGTCAAGCTGTCACCTGTCAAGCTGACAGGTTGTCAAGCCTTGTCACGCCTCACTGACTGACTTGACAGGTGACAACAATGCACCACATGTCAGAGTGTCACTCACTTGTCTACCTGTCAAGCTGTCACCTGTCAAGCTGACAGGTTGTCAAGCCTTGTCACGCCTCACTGACTGACTTGACAGGTGACAACAATGCACCACATGTCAGAGTGTCACTCACTTGTCTACCTGTCAAGCTGTCACCTGTCAAGCTGACAGGTTGTCAAGCCTTGTCACGCCTCACTGACTGACTTGACAGGTGACAACAATGCACCACATGTCAGAGTGTCACTCACTTGTCTACCTGTCAAGCTGTCACCTGTCAAGCTGACAGGTTGTCAAGCCTTGTCACGCCTCACTGACTGACTTGACAGGTGACAACAATGCACCACATGTCAGAGTGTCACTCACTTGTCTACCTGTCAAGCTGTCACCTGTCAAGCTGACAGGTTGTCAAGCCTTGTCACGCCTCACTGACTGACTTGACAGGTGACAACAATGCACCACATGTCAGAGTGTCACTCACTTGTCTACCTGTCAAGCTGTCACCTGTCAAGCTGACAGGTTGTCAAGCCTTGTCACGCCTCACTGACTGACTTGACAGGTGACAACAATGCACCACATGTCAGAGTGTCACTCACTTGTCTACCTGTCAAGCTGTCACCTGTCAAGCTGACAGGTTGTCAAGCCTTGTCACGCCTCACTGACTGACTTGACAGGTGACAACAATGCACCACATGTCAGAGTGTCACTCACTTGTCTACCTGTCAAGCTGTCACCTGTCAAGCTGACAGGTTGTCAAGCCTTGTCACGCCTCACTGACTGACTTGACAGGTGACAACAATGCACCACATGTCAGAGTGTCACTCACTTGTCTACCTGTCAAGCTGTCACCTGTCAAGCTGACAGGTTGTCAAGCCTTGTCACGCCTCACTGACTGACTTGACAGGTGACAACAATGCACCACATGTCAGAGTGTCACTCACTTGTCTACCTGTCAAGCTGTCACCTGTCAAGCTGACAGGTTGTCAAGCCTTGTCACGCCTCACTGACTGACTTGACAGGTGACAACAATGCACCACATGTCAGAGTGTCACTCACTTGTCTACCTGTCAAGCTGTCACCTGTCAAGCTGACAGGTTGTCAAGCCTTGTCACGCCTCACTGACTGACTTGACAGGTGACAACAATGCACCACATGTCAGAGTGTCACTCACTTGTCTACCTGTCAAGCTGTCACCTGTCAAGCTGACAGGTTGTCAAGCCTTGTCACGCCTCACTGACTGACTTGACAGGTGACAACAATGCACCACATGTCAGAGTGTCACTCACTTGTCTACCTGTCAAGCTGTCACCTGTCAAGCTGACAGGTTGTCAAGCCTTGTCACGCCTCACTGACTGACTTGACAGGTGACAACAATGCACCACATGTCAGAGTGTCACTCACTTGTCTACCTGTCAAGCTGTCACCTGTCAAGCTGACAGGTTGTCAAGCCTTGTCACGCCTCACTGACTGACTTGACAGGTGACAACAATGCACCACATGTCAGAGTGTCACTCACTTGTCTACCTGTCAAGCTGTCACCTGTCAAGCTGACAGGTTGTCAAGCCTTGTCACGCCTCACTGACTGACTTGACAGGTGACAACAATGCACCACATGTCAGAGTGTCACTCACTTGTCTACCTGTCAAGCTGTCACCTGTCAAGCTGACAGGTTGTCAAGCCTTGTCACGCCTCACTGACTGACTTGACAGGTGACAACAATGCACCACATGTCAGAGTGTCACTCACTTGTCTACCTGTCAAGCTGTCACCTGTCAAGCTGACAGGTTGTCAAGCCTTGTCACGCCTCACTGACTGACTTGACAGGTGACAACAATGCACCACATGTCAGAGTGTCACTCACTTGTCTACCTGTCAAGCTGTCACCTGTCAAGCTGACAGGTTGTCAAGCCTTGTCACGCCTCACTGACTGACTTGACAGGTGACAACAATGCACCACATGTCAGAGTGTCACTCACTTGTCTACCTGTCAAGCTGTCACCTGTCAAGCTGACAGGTTGTCAAGCCTTGTCACGCCTCACTGACTGACTTGACAGGTGACAACAATGCACCACATGTCAGAGTGTCACTCACTTGTCTACTGTCAAGCTGTCACCTGTCAAGCTGACAGGTTGTCAAGCCTTGTCACGCCTCACTGACTGACTTGACAGGTGACAACAATGCACCACATGTCAGAGTGTCACTCACTTGTCTACCTGTCAAGCTGTCACCTGTCAAGCTGACAGGTTGTCAAGCCTTGTCACGCCTCACTGACTGACTTGACAGGTGACAACAATGCACCACATGTCAGAGTGTCACTCACTTGTCTACCTGTCAAGCTGTCACCTGTCAAGCTGACAGGTTGTCAAGCCTTGTCACGCCTCACTGACTGACTTGACAGGTGACAACAATGCACCACATGTCAGAGTGTCACTCACTTGTCTACCTGTCAAGCTGTCACCTGTCAAGCTGACAGGTTGTCAAGCCTTGTCACGCCTCACTGACTGACTTGACAGGTGACAACAATGCACCACATGTCAGAGTGTCACTCACTTGTCTACCTGTCAAGCTGTCACCTGTCAAGCTGACAGGTTGTCAAGCCTTGTCACGCCTCACTGACTGACTTGACAGGTGACAACAATGCACCACATGTCAGAGTGTCACTCACTTGTCTACCTGTCAAGCTGTCACCTGTCAAGCTGACAGGTTGTCAAGCCTTGTCACGCCTCACTGACTGACTTGACAGGTGACAACAATGCACCACATGTCAGAGTGTCACTCACTTGTCTACCTGTCAAGCTGTCACCTGTCAAGCTGACAGGTTGTCAAGCCTTGTCACGCCTCACTGACTGACTTGACAGGTGACAACAATGCACCACATGTCAGAGTGTCACTCACTTGTCTACCTGTCAAGCTGTCACCTGTCAAGCTGACAGGTTGTCAAGCCTTGTCACGCCTCACTGACTGACTTGACAGGTGACAACAATGCACCACATGTCAGAGTGTCACTCACTTGTCTACCTGTCAAGCTGTCACCTGTCAAGCTGACAGGTTGTCAAGCCTTGTCACGCCTCACTGACTGACTTGACAGGTGACAACAATGCACCACATGTCAGAGTGTCACTCACTTGTCTACCTGTCAAGCTGTCACCTGTCAAGCTGACAGGTTGTCAAGCCTTGTCACGCCTCACTGACTGACTTGACAGGTGACAACAATGCACCACATGTCAGAGTGTCACTCACTTGTCTACCTGTCAAGCTGTCACCTGTCAAGCTGACAGGTTGTCAAGCCTTGTCACGCCTCACTGACTGACTTGACAGGTGACAACAATGCACCACATGTCAGAGTGTCACTTGTCTACCTGTCAAGCTGTCACCTGTCAAGCTGACAGGTTGTCAAGCCTTGTCACGCCTCACTGACTGACTTGACAGGTGACAACAATGCACCACATGTCAGAGTGTCACTCACTTGTCTACCTGTCAAGCTGTCACCTGTCAAGCTGACAGGTTGTCAAGCCTTGTCACGCCTCACTGACTGACTTGACAGGTGACAACAATGCACCACATGTCAGAGTGTCACTCACTTGTCTACCTGTCAAGCTGTCACCTGTCAAGCTGACAGGTTGTCAAGCCTTGTCACGCCTCACTGACTGACTTGACAGGTGACAACAATGCACCACATGTCAGAGTGTCACTCACTTGTCTACCTGTCAAGCTGTCACCTGTCAAGCTGACAGGTTGTCAAGCCTTGTCACGCCTCACTGACTGACTTGACAGGTGACAACAATGCACCACATGTCAGAGTGTCACTCACTTGTCTACCTGTCAAGCTGTCACCTGTCAAGCTGACAGGTTGTCAAGCCTTGTCACGCCTCACTGACTGACTTGACAGGTGACAACAATGCACCACATGTCAGAGTGTCACTCACTTGTCTACCTGTCAAGCTGTCACCTGTCAAGCTGACAGGTTGTCAAGCCTTGTCACGCCTCACTGACTGACTTGACAGGTGACAACAATGCACCACATGTCAGAGTGTCACTCACTTGTCTACCTGTCAAGCTGTCACCTGTCAAGCTGACAGGTTGTCAAGCCTTGTCACGCCTCACTGACTGACTTGACAGGTGACAACAATGCACCACATGTCAGAGTGTCACTCACTTGTCTACCTGTCAAGCTGTCACCTGTCAAGCTGACAGGTTGTCAAGCCTTGTCACGCCTCACTGACTGACTTGACAGGTGACAACAATGCACCACATGTCAGAGTGTCACTCACTTGTCTACCTGTCAAGCTGTCACCTGTCAAGCTGACAGGTTGTCAAGCCTTGTCACGCCTCACTGACTGACTTGACAGGTGACAACAATGCACCACATGTCAGAGTGTCACTCACTTGTCTACCTGTCAAGCTGTCACCTGTCAAGCTGACAGGTTGTCAAGCCTTGTCACGCCTCACTGACTGACTTGACAGGTGACAACAATGCACCACATGTCAGAGTGTCACTCACTTGTCTACCTGTCAAGCTGTCACCTGTCAAGCTGACAGGTTGTCAAGCCTTGTCACGCCTCACTGACTGACTTGACAGGTGACAACAATGCACCACATGTCAGAGTGTCACTCACTTGTCTACCTGTCAAGCTGTCACCTGTCAAGCTGACAGGTTGTCAAGCCTTGTCACGCCTCACTGACTGACTTGACAGGTGACAACAATGCACCACATGTCAGAGTGTCACTCACTTGTCTACCTGTCAAGCTGTCACCTGTCAAGCTGACAGGTTGTCAAGCCTTGTCACGCCTCACTGACTGACTTGACAGGTGACAACAATGCACCACATGTCAGAGTGTCACTCACTTGTCTACCTGTCAAGCTGTCACCTGTCAAGCTGACAGGTTGTCAAGCCTTGTCACGCCTCACTGACTGACTTGACAGGTGACAACAATGCACCACATGTCAGAGTGTCACTCACTTGTCTACCTGTCAAGCTGTCACCTGTCAAGCTGACAGGTTGTCAAGCCTTGTCACGCCTCACTGACTGACTTGACAGGTGACAACAATGCACCACATGTCAGAGTGTCACTCACTTGTCTACCTGTCAAGCTGTCACCTGTCAAGCTGACAGGTTGTCAAGCCTTGTCACGCCTCACTGACTGACTTGACAGGTGACAACAATGCACCACATGTCAGAGTGTCACTCACTTGTCTACCTGTCAAGCTGTCACCTGTCAAGCTGACAGGTTGTCAAGCCTTGTCACGCCTCACTGACTGACTTGACAGGTGACAACAATGCACCACATGTCAGAGTGTCACTCACTTGTCTACCTGTCAAGCTGTCACCTGTCAAGCTGACAGGTTGTCAAGCCCTGTCACGCCTCACTGACTGACTTGACAGGTGACAACAATGCACCACATGTCAGAGTGTCACTCACTTGTCTACCTGT
The DNA here is from genome assembly GCA_001923025.3 of Taenia multiceps. Lineage (NCBI taxonomy): Eukaryota > Metazoa > Platyhelminthes > Cestoda > Cyclophyllidea > Taeniidae > Taenia > Taenia multiceps. The sequence continues at coordinate 353 of MRSW03000122.1, read as the reverse complement.
CAAGCTGTCACCTGTCAAGCTGACAGGTTGTCAAGCCTTGTCACGCCTCACTGACTGACTTGACAGGTGACAACAATGCACCACATGTCAGAGTGTCACTCACTTGTCTACCTGTCAAGCTGTCACCTGTCAAGCTGACAGGTTGTCAAGCCTTGTCACGCCTCACTGACTGACTTGACAGGTGACAACAATGCACCACATGTCAGAGTGTCACTCACTTGTCTACCTGTCAAGCTGTCACCTGTCAAGCTGACAGGTTGTCAAGCCTTGTCACGCCTCACTGACTGACTTGACAGGTGACAACAATGCACCACATGTCAGAGTGTCACTCACTTGTCAAGCTACTGTCAAGC
>MRSW03000121.1:0-38232 GCA_001923025.3 Taenia multiceps | reverse complement strand
AGGTGACAACTATGCACCACATGTCAGAGTGTCACTCATTGTCTACCTCTCAAGCTGTCCTGTCAGAGCTGACAGGTTGTCAAGCCTTGTCAGCCTCACTGACTGACTTGAAGGTGACAAAATATGCACCACATGTCAGAGTGTCACTCACTTGTCTACCTCTCAAGCTGTCACCTGTCAAGCTGACAGGTTGTCAAGCCTTGTCACGCCTCACTGAGACTTGACAGGTGACAACAATGCACCACATGTCGAGTGTCACTCACTTGTCTACCTCTCAAGCTGCCACCTGTCAAGCTGACAGGTTGTCAAGCCTTGTCACGCCTCACTGACTGACTGACAGGTGACAACTATGCCACCACATGTCAGAGTGCACTCACTTGTCTACCTCTCAAGCTGTCACCTGTCAAGCTGACAGGTTGTCAAGCTTGTCACGCCTCACTGACTGACTTGACGGTGAACAACAATGCACCACATGTCAGAGGTCACTCACTTGTCTACCTCTCAAGCTGTCACCTGTCAAGCTGACAGGTTGTCAAGCCTTGTCACGCTCAGACTGACTTGACAGGTGACAACAATGCACCACATGTCAGAGTGTCACTCACTTGTCTACCTCTCAAGCTGTCACCTGTCAAGCGTCAGGTTGTCAAGCCTTGTCACGCCTCACGATGACTTGACAGGTGACAACAATGCACCACATGTCAGAGTGTCACTCACTTGTATACCTGTCAAGCTGACAGTTGTCAAGCCTTGTCCGCCTCACTGATGACTGACAGGTGACAAACTATGCACCACATGTCAGAGTGTCACTCACTTGTTACCTCTCAAGCTGTCACCTGTCAAGCTGACAGGTTGTCAAGCTGTCACGCCTCACTGACTGACTTGACAGGTGACAACAATGCACCACATGTCAGAGTGTCACTCACTTGTCTACCTCTCAAGCTGTCACCTGTCAAGCTGACAGGTTGTCAAGCCTTGTCACGCCTCATGACTGACTTGAAGGTGACAACTATGCACCACATGTCAGAGTGTCACTCACTTGTCTACCTCTCAAGCTGTCACTGTCAAGCTCAGGTGTCAAGCCTTGTCACGCCTCACTGACTGACTTGACAGGTGACAACTAGCACCACATGTCAGAGTGTCACTCACTTGTCTACCTCTAAGCTGTCACCTGTCAAGCTGACAGGTTGTCAAGCCTTGTCACGCCTCACTGACTGATTGACAGGTGACAACTATGCACCACATGTCAGAGTGTCACTCACTTGTCTACCTCTCAAGTGTCACCTGTCAAGCTGACAGGTTGTCAAGCCTTGTCACGCCTCACTGACTGACTTGACAGGTGACAACTATGCACCACATGTCAGAGTGTCACTCACTTGTCTACCTCTCAAGCTGTCACCTGTCAAGCTGACAGGTTGTCAAGCCTGTCACGCCTCACTGATGACTTGACAGGTGACACAATGCACCACATGTCGAGTGTCACTCACTGTCTACCTCTCAAGCTGTCACCTGTCAAGCTGACAGGTTGTCAAGCCTTGTCACGCCTCACTGACTGATTGACAGGTGACAACTATGCACCACATGTCAGAGTGTCACTCACTTGTCTACCTCTCAAGCTGTCACCTGTCAAGCTGACAGGTTGTCAAGCCTTGTCACGCCTCACTGACTGACTTGACAGGTGACAAAATGCACCACATGTCAGAGTGTCACTCACTTGTCTACCTCTCAAGCTGACAGGTTGTCAAGCCTTGTCACGCCTCACTGACTGACTTGACAGGTGAAACTATGCACCACATGTCAGAGTGTCACTCACTTGTCTACCTCTCAAGCTGTCACCTGTCAAGCTGACAGGTTGTCAAGCCTTGTCACGCCTCACTGACTGACTTGACAGGTGACAACAATGCACCACATGTCAGAGTGTCACTCACTTGTCTACCTCAAGCTGTCACTGTCAAGCTGCAGGTTGTCAAGCCTTGTCACGCCTCACTGACTGACTTGACAGGTGACAACTATGCACCACATGTCAGAGTGTCACTCACTTGTCTACCTCTCAAGCTGTCACCTGTCAAGCTGACAGGTTGTCAAGCCTTGTCACGCCTCACTGACTGACTTGACAGGTGACAACTATGCACCATGTCAGAGTGTCACTCACTTGTCTACCTCTCAAGCTGTCACCTGTCAAGCTGACAGGTTGTCAAGCCTTGTCACGCCTCACTGACTGACTTGACAGGTGACAACAATGCACCACATGTCAGAGTGTCACTCACTTGTCTACCTCTCAAGCTGTCACCTGTCAAGCTGACAGGTTGTCAAGCCTTGTCACGCCTCACTGACTGACTTGACAGGTGACAATGCACCACATGTCAGAGTGTCACTCACTTGTCTACCTCTCAAGCTGTCACCTGTCAAGCTGACAGGTTGTCAAGCCTTGTCACGCCTCACTGACTGACTGACAGGTGACAACTATGCACCACATGTCAGAGTGTCACTCACTTGTCTACCTCTCAAGCTGTCACCTGTCAAGCTGACAGGTTGTCAAGCCTTGTCACGCCTCACTGACTGACTTGACAGGTGACAACTATGCACCACATGTCAGAGTGTCACTCACTTGTCTACCTCTCAAGCTGTCACCTGTCAAGCTGACAGGTTGTCAAGCCTTGTCACGCCTCACTGACTGACTTGACAGGTGACAACAATGCACCACATGTCAGAGTGTCACTCACTTGTCTACCTCTCAAGCTGTCACCTGTCAAGCTGACAGGTTGTCAAGCCTTGTCACGCCTCACTGACTGACTTGACAGGTGACAACATGCACCACATGTCAGAGTGTCACTCACTTGTCTACCTCTCAAGCTGTCACCTGTCAAGCTGACAGGTTGTCAAGCCTTGTCACGCCTCACTGACTGACTTGACAGGTGACAACTATGCACCACATGTCAGAGTGTCACTCACTTGTCTACCTCTCAAGCTGTCACCTGTCAAGCGTCAGGTTGTCAAGCCTTGTCACGCCTCACTGACTGATTGACAGGTGACAACTATGCACCACATGTCAGAGTGTCACTCACTTGTCTACCTCTCAAGCTGTCACCTGTCAAGCTGACAGGTTGTCAAGCCTTGTCACGCCTCACTGACTGACTTGACAGGTGACAACAATGCACCACATGTCAGAGTGTCACTCACTTGTCTACCTCTCAGCTGTCACCTGTCAAGCTGACAGGTTGTCAAGCCTTGTCACGCCTCACTGACTGACTTGACAGGTGACAACTATGCACCACATGTCAGAGTGTCACTCACTTGTCTACCTCTCAAGCTGTCACCTGTCAAGCTGACAGGTTGTCAAGCCTTGTCACGCCTCACTGACTGACTTGACAGGTGACAACAATGCACCACATGTCAGAGTGTCACTCACTTGTCTACCTCTCAAGCTGTCACCTGTCAAGCTGACAGGTTGTCAAGCCTTGTCACGCCTCACTGACTGACTTGACAGGTGACAAACTATGCACCACATGTCAGAGTGTCACTCACTTGTCTACCTCTCAAGCTGTCACCTGTCAAGCTGACAGGTTGTCAAGCCTTGTCACGCCTCACTGACTGACTTGACAGGTGACAACAATGCACCACATGTCAGAGTGTCACTCACTTGTCTACCTCTCAAGCTGTCACCTGTCAAGCTGACAGGTTGTCAAGCCTTGTCACGCCTCACTGACTGACTTGACAGGTGACAACTATGCACCACATGTCAGAGTGTCACTCACTTGTCTACCTCTCAAGCTGTCACCTGTCAAGCTGACAGGTTGTCAAGCCTTGTCACGCCTCACTGACTGACTTGACAGGTGACAACTATGCACCACATGTCAGAGTGTCACTCACTTGTCTACCTCTCAAGCTGTCACCTGTCAAGCTGACAGGTTGTCAAGCCTTGTCACGCCTCACTGACTGACTTGACAGGTGACAACAATGCACCACATGTCAGAGTGTCACTCACTTGTCTACCTCTCAAGCTGTCACCTGTCAAGCTGACAGGTTGTCAAGCCTTGTCACGCCTCACTGACTGACTTGACAGGTGACAACTATGCACCACATGTCAGAGTGTCACTCACTTGTCTACCTCTCAAGCTGTCACCTGTCAAGCTGACAGGTTGTCAAGCCTTGTCACGCCTCACTGACTGACTTGACAGGTGACAACAATGCACCACATGTCAGAGTGTCACTCACTTGTCTACCTCTCAAGCTGTCACCTGTCAAGCTGACAGGTTGTCAAGCCTTGTCACGCCTCATGGACTGACTTGACAGGTGACAACTATGCACCACATGTCAGAGTGTCACTCACTTGTCTACCTCCAAGCTGTCACCTGTCAAGCTGACAGGTTGTCAAGCCTTGTCACGCCTCACTGACTGACTTGACAGGTGACAAACTATGCACCACATGTCAGAGTGTCACTCACTTGTCTACCTCTCAAGCTGTCACCTGTCAAGCTGACAGGTTGTCAAGCCTTGTCACGCCTCATGACTGACTTGACAGGTGACAACTATGCACCACATGTCAGAGTGTCACTCACTTGTCTACCTTCAAGCTGTCACTGTCAAGCTGACAGGTTGTCAAGCCTTGTCACGCCTCACTGACTGACTTGACAGGTGACAACAATGCACCACATGTCAGAGTGTCACTCACTTGTCTACCTTCAAGCTGTCACCTGTCAAGCTGACAGGTTGTCAAGCCTTGTCACGCCTCACTGACTGACTTGACAGGTGACAAATGCACCACATGTCAGAGTGTCACTCACTGTCTACCTCTCAAGCTGTCACCTGTCAAGCTGACAGGTTGTCAAGCCTTGTCACGCCTCACTGACTGACTTGACAGGTGACAAACTATGCACCACATGTCAGAGTGTCACTCACTTGTCTACCTCTCAAGCTGTCACCTGTCAAGCTGACAGGTTGTCAAGCCTTGTCACGCCTCACTGACTGACTTGACAGGTGACACAATGCACCACATGTCAGAGTGTCACTCACTTGTCTACCTCTCAAGCTGTCACCTGTCAAGCTGACAGGTTGTCAAGCCTTGTCACGCCTCACTGACTGACTTGACAGGTGAAACTATGCACCACATGTCAGAGTGTCACTCACTTGTCTACCTCTCAAGCTGTCACCTGTCAAGCTGACAGGTTGTCAAGCCTTGTCACGCCTCACTGACTGACTTGACAGGTGACAAACTATGCACCACATGTCAGAGTGTCACTCACTTGTCTCTCAAGCTGTCACCTGTCAAGTCAGGTTGTCAAGCCTTGTCACGCTCACTGCTGCTGACTGCACTGACTGACTTGACAGGTGAAACAATGCACCACATGTCAGAGTGTCACTCACTTGTCTACCTTCAAGCTGTCACCTGTCAAGCTGACAGGTTGTCAAGCCTTGTCACGCCTCACTGACTGACTTGACAGGTGACAACTATGCACCACATGTCAGAGTGTCACTCACTTGTCTACCTCTCAAGCTGTCACCTGTCAAGCTGACAGGTTGTCAAGCCTTGTCACGCCTCACTGACTGACTTGACAGGTGACAAAATGCACCACATGTCAGAGTGTCACTCATTGTCTACCTCTCAAGCTGTCACCTGTCAAGCTGACAGGTTGTCAAGCCTTGTCACGCCTCACTGACTGACTTGACAGGTGACAACAATGCACCACATGTCAGAGTGTCACTCACTTGTCACCTCAAGCTGTCACCTGTCAAGCTGACAGGTTGTCAAGCCTTGTCACGCCTCACTGACTGACTTGACAGGTGACAACAATGCACCACATGTCAGAGTGTCACTCACTTGTCTACCTCTCAAGCTGTCACCTGTCAAGCTGACAGGTTGTCAAGCCTTGTCACGCTCACTGACTGACTTGACAGGTGACAACTATGCACCACATGTCAGAGTGTCACTCACTTGTCTACCTCTCAAGCTGTCATGTCAAGCTGACAGGTTGTCAAGCCTTGTCACGCCTCACTGACTGACTGACAGGTGACAACTATGCACCACATGTCAGAGTGTCACTCACTTGTCTACCTCTCAAGCTGTCACCTGTCAAGCTGACAGGTTGTCAAGCCTTGTCACGCCTCACTGACTGACTTGACAGGTGACAACATGCACCACATGTCAGAGTGTCACTCACTTGTCTACCTCTCAAGCTGTCACCTGTCAAGCTGACAGGTTGTCAAGCCTTGTCACGCCTCACTGACTGACTTGACAGGTGACAACATGCACCACATGTCAGAGTGTCACTCACTTGTCTACCTCTCAAGCTGTCACCTGTCAAGCTGACAGGTTGTCAAGCCTTGTCACGCCTCACTGACTGACTTGACAGGTGACAACAATGCACCACATGTCAGAGTGTCACCACTGTCTACCTCTCAAGCTGTCACCTGTCAAGCTGACAGGTTGTCAAGCCTTGTCACGCCTCATGACTGACTTGACAGGTGACAAAATGCACCACATGTCAGAGTGTCACTCACTTGTCTACCTCTCAAGCTGTCACCTGTCAAGCTGACAGGTTGTCAAGCCTTGTCACGCCTCACTGACTGACTTGACAGGTGACAAAATGCACCACATGTCAGAGTGTCACTCACTTGTCTACCTCTCAAGCTGTCACCTGTCAAGCTGACAGGTTGTCAAGCCTTGTCACGCCTCACTGACTGACTTGACAGGTGACAACAATGCACCACATGTCAGAGTGTCACTCACTTGTCTACCTCTCAAGCTGTCACCTGTCAAGCTGACAGGTTGTCAAGCCTTGTCACGCCTCACTGACTGACTTGACAGGTGACAACTATGCACCACATGTCAGAGTGTCACTCACTTGTCTACCTCTCAAGCTGTCACCTGTCAAGCTGACAGGTTGTCAAGCCTTGTCACGCCTCACTGACTGACTTGACAGGTGACAACTATGCACCACATGTCAGAGTGTCACTCACTTGTCTACCTCTCAAGCTGTCACCTGTCAAGCTGACAGGTTGTCAAGCCTTGTCACGCCTCACTGACTGACTTGACAGGTGACAACTATGCACCACATGTCAGAGTGTCACTCACTTGTCTACCTCTCAAGCTGTCACCTGTCAAGCTGACAGGTTGTCAAGCCTTGTCACGCCTCACTGACTGACTTGACAGGTGACAACAATGCACCACATGTCAGAGTGTCACTCACTTGTCTACCTCTCAAGCTGTCACCTGTCAAGCTGACAGGTTGTCAAGCCTTGTCACGCCTCACTGACTGATTGACAGGTGACAACTATGCACCACATGTCAGAGTGTCACTCACTTGTCTACCTCTCAAGCTGTCACCTGTCAAGCTGACAGGTTGTCAAGCCTTGTCACGCCTCACTGACTGACTTGACAGGTGACAACTATGCACCACATGTCAGAGTGTCACTCACTTGTCTACCTCTCAAGCTGTCACCTGTCAAGCTGACAGGTTGTCAAGCCTTGTCACGCCTCACTGACTGACTTGACAGGTGACAACTATGCACCACATGTCAGAGTGTCACTCACTTGTCTACCTCTCAAGCTGTCACCTGTCAAGCTGACAGGTTGTCAAGCCTTGTCACGCCTCACTGACTGACTTGACAGGTGACAACTATGCACCACATGTCAGAGTGTCACTCACTTGTCTACCTCTCAAGCTGTCACCTGTCAAGCTGACAGGTTGTCAAGCCTTGTCACGCCTCACTGACTGACTTGACAGGTGACAACTATGCACCACATGTCAGAGTGTCACTCACTTGTCTACCTCTCAAGCTGTCACCTGTCAAGCTGACAGGTTGTCAAGCCTTGTCACGCCTCACTGACTGACTTGACAGGTGACAACAATGCACCACATGTCAGAGTGTCACTCACTTGTCTACCTCTCAAGCTGTCACCTGTCAAGCTGACAGGTTGTCAAGCCTTGTCACGCCTCACTGACTGACTTGACAGGTGACAACTATGCACCACATGTCAGAGTGTCACTCACTTGTCTACCTCAAGCTGTCACCTGTCAAGCTGACAGGTTGTCAAGCCTTGTCACGCCTCACTGACTGACTTGACAGGTGACAACTATGCACCACATGTCAGAGTGTCACTCACTTGTCTACCTCTCAAGCTGTCACCTGTCAAGCTGACAGGTTGTCAAGCCTTGTCACGCCTCACTGACTGACTTGACAGGTGACAACTATGCACCACATGTCAGAGTGTCACTCACTTGTCTACCTCTCAAGCTGTCACCTGTCAAGCTGACAGGTTGTCAAGCCTTGTCACGCCTCACTGACTGACTTGACAGGTGAAACTATGCACCACATGTCAGAGTGTCACTCACTTGTCTACCTCTCAAGCTGTCACCTGTCAAGCTGACAGGTTGTCAAGCCTTGTCACGCCTCACTGACTGACTTGACAGGTGACAACAATGCACCACATGTCAGAGTGTCACTCACTTGTCTACCTCTCAAGCTGTCACCTGTCAAGCTGACAGGTTGTCAAGCCTTGTCACGCCTCACTGACTGACTTGACAGGTGACAACTATGCACCACATGTCAGAGTGTCACTCACTTGTCTACCTCTCAAGCTGTCACCTGTCAAGCTGACAGGTTGTCAAGCCTTGTCACGCCTCACTGACTGACTTGACAGGTGACAACTATGCACCACATGTCAGAGTGTCACTCACTTGTCTACCTCTCAAGCTGTCACCTGTCAAGCTGACAGGTTGTCAAGCCTTGTCACGCCTCACTGACTGACTTGACAGGTGACAACTATGCACCACATGTCAGAGTGTCACTCACTTGTCTACCTCTCAAGCTGTCACCTGTCAAGCTGACAGGTTGTCAAGCCTTGTCACGCCTCACTGACTGACTTGACAGGTGACAACAATGCACCACATGTCAGAGTGTCACTCACTTGTCTACCTCTCAAGCTGTCACCTGTCAAGCTGACAGGTTGTCAAGCCTTGTCACGCCTCACTGACTGACTTGACAGGTGACAACTATGCACCACATGTCAGAGTGTCACTCACTTGTCTACCTCTCAAGCTGTCACCTGTCAAGCTGACAGGTTGTCAAGCCTTGTCACGCCTCACTGACTGACTTGACAGGTGACAACTATGCACCACATGTCAGAGTGTCACTCACTTGTCTACCTCTCAAGCTGTCACCTGTCAAGCTGACAGGTTGTCAAGCCTTGTCACGCCTCATGGACTGACTTGACAGGTGACAACTATGCACCACATGTCAGAGTGTCACTCACTTGTCTACCTCTCAAGCTGTCACCTGTCAAGTGACAGGTTGTCAAGCCTTGTCACGCCTCACTGACTGACTTGACAGGTGACAACTATGCACCACATGTCAGAGTGTCACTCACTTGTCTACCTCCAAGCTGTCACCTGTCAAGCTGACAGGTTGTCAAGCCTTGTCACGCCTCACTGACTGACTTGACAGGTGACAACAATGCACCACATGTCAGAGTGTCACTCACTTGTCTACCTCTCAAGCTGTCACCTGTCAAGCTGACAGGTTGTCAAGCCTTGTCACGCCTCACTGACTGACTTGACAGGTGACAACAATGCACCACATGTCAGAGTGTCACTCACTTGTCTACCTCTCAAGCTGTCACCTGTCAAGCTGACAGGTTGTCAAGCCTTGTCACGCCTCACTGACTGACTTGACAGGTGACAATGCACCACATGTCAGAGTGTCACTCACTTGTCTACCTCTCAAGCTGTCACCTGTCAAGCTGACAGGTTGTCAAGCCTTGTCACGCCTCACTGACTGACTTGACAGGTGACAACTATGCACCACATGTCAGAGTGTCACTCACTTGTCTACCTCTCAAGCTGTCACCTGTCAAGCTGACAGGTTGTCAAGCCTTGTCACGCCTCACTGACTGACTTGACAGGTGACAACTATGCACCACATGTCAGAGTGTCACTCACTTGTCTACCTCTCAAGCTGTCACCTGTCAAGCTGACAGGTTGTCAAGCCTTGTCACGCCTCACTGACTGACTTGACAGGTGACAATGCACCACATGTCAGAGTGTCACTCACTTGTCTACCTCTCAAGCTGTCACCTGTCAAGCTGACAGGTTGTCAAGCCTTGTCACGCCTCACTGACTGACTTGACAGGTGACAACAATGCACCACATGTCAGAGTGTCACTCACTTGTCTACCTCTCAAGCTGTCACCTGTCAAGCTGACAGGTTGTCAAGCCTTGTCACGCCTCACTGACTGACTTGACAGGTGACAACAATGCACCACATGTCAGAGTGTCACTCACTTGTCTACCTCTCAAGCTGTCACCTGTCAAGCTGACAGGTTGTCAAGCCTTGTCACGCCTCACTGACTGACTTGACAGGTGACAACAATGCACCACATGTCAGAGTGTCACTCACTTGTCTACCTCTCAAGCTGTCACCTGTCAAGCTGACAGGTTGTCAAGCCTTGTCACGCCTCACTGACTGACAGGTGACAACAATGCACCACATGTCAGAGTGTCACTCACTTGTCTACCTCTCAAGCTGTCACCTGTCAAGCTGACAGGTTGTCAAGCCTTGTCACGCCTCACTGACTGACTTGACAGGTGACAACTATGCACCACATGTCAGAGTGTCACTCACTTGTCTACCTCTCAAGCTGTCACCTGTCAAGCTGACAGGTTGTCAAGCCTTGTCACGCCTCACTGACTGACTTGACAGGTGACAACAATGCACCACATGTCAGAGTGTCACTCACTTGTTACCTCTCAAGCTGTCACCTGTCAAGCTGACAGGTTGTCAAGCCTTGTCACGCCTCACTGACTGACTTGACAGGTGACAACAATGCACCACATGTCAGAGTGTCACTCACTTGTCTACCTCAAGCTGTCACCTGTCAAGCTGACAGGTTGTCAAGCCTTGTCACGCCTCACTGACTGACTTGACAGGTGACAACTATGCACCACATGTCAGAGTGTCACTCACTTGTCTACCTCTCAAGCTGTCACCTGTCAAGCTGACAGGTTGTCAAGCCTTGTCACGCCTCACTGACTGACTTGACAGGTGACAACTATGCACCACATGTCAGAGTGTCACTCACTTGTCTACCTCTCAAGCTGTCACCTGTCAAGCTGACAGGTTGTCAAGCCTTGTCACGCCTCACTGACTGACTTGACAGGTGACAACTATGCACCACATGTCAGAGTGTCACTCACTTGTCTACCTCTCAAGCTGTCACCTGTCAAGCTGTCAGGTTGTCAAGCCTTGTCACGCCTCACTGACTGACTTGACAGGTGACAACTATGCACCACATGTCAGAGTGTCACTCACTTGTCTACCTCTCAAGCTGTCACCTGTCAAGCTGACAGGTTGTCAAGCCTTGTCACGCCTCACTGACTGACTTGACAGGTGACAACTATGCACCACATGTCAGAGTGTCACTCACTTGTCTACCTCTCAAGCTGTCACCTGTCAAGCTGACAGGTTGTCAAGCCTTGTCACGCCTCACTGACTGACTTGACAGGTGACAACTATGCACCACATGTCAGAGTGTCACTCACTTGTCTACCTCTCAAGCTGTCACCTGTCAAGCTGACAGGTTGTCAAGCCTTGTCACGCCTCACTGACTGACTTGACAGGTGACAACTATGCACCACATGTCAGAGTGTCACTCACTTGTCTACCTCTCAAGCTGTCACCTGTCAAGCTGACAGGTTGTCAAGCCTTGTCACGCCTCACTGACTGACTTGACAGGTGACAACAATGCACCACATGTCAGAGTGTCACTCACTTGTCTACCTCTCAAGCTGTCACCTGTCAAGCTGACAGGTTGTCAAGCCTTGTCACGCCTCACTGACTGACTTGACAGGTGACAACTATGCACCACATGTCAGAGTGTCACTCACTTGTCTACCTCTCAAGCTGTCACCTGTCAAGCTGACAGGTTGTCAAGCCTTGTCACGCCTCACTGACTGACTTGACAGGTGACAACAATGCACCACATGTCAGAGTGTCACTCACTTGTCTACCTCTCAAGCTGTCACCTGTCAAGCTGACAGGTTGTCAAGCCTTGTCACGCCTCACTGACTGACTTGACAGGTGACAACTATGCACCACATGTCAGAGTGTCACTCACTTGTCTACCTCTCAAGCTGTCACCTGTCAAGCTGACAGGTTGTCAAGCCTTGTCACGCCTCACTGACTGACTTGACAGGTGACAACTATGCACCACATGTCAGAGTGTCACTCACTTGTCTACCTCTCAAGCTGTCACCTGTCAAGCTGACAGGTTGTCAAGCCTTGTCACGCCTCACTGACTGACTTGACAGGTGACAACAATGCACCACATGTCAGAGTGTCACTCACTTGTCTACCTCTCAAGCTGTCACCTGTCAAGCTGACAGGTTGTCAAGCCTTGTCACGCCTCACTGACTGACTTGACAGGTGACAACTATGCACCACATGTCAGAGTGTCACTCACTTGTCTACCTCTCAAGCTGTCACTGTCAAGCTGACAGGTTGTCAAGCCTTGTCACGCCTCACTGACTGACTTGACAGGTGACAACTATGCACCACATGTCAGAGTGTCACTCACTTGTCTACCTCTCAAGCTGTCACCTGTCAAGCTGACAGGTTGTCAAGCCTTGTCACGCCTCACTGACTGACTTGACAGGTGACAACTATGCACCACATGTCAGAGTGTCACTCACTTGTCTACCTCTCAAGCTGTCACCTGTCAAGCTGACAGGTTGTCAAGCCTTGTCACGCCTCACTGACTGACTTGACAGGTGACAAAATGCACCACATGTCAGAGTGTCACTCACTTGTCTACCTCTCAAGCTGTCACCTGTCAAGCTGACAGGTTGTCAAGCCTTGTCACGCCTCACTGACTGACTTGACAGGTGACAACAATGCACCACATGTCAGAGTGTCACTCACTTGTCTACCTCTCAAGCTGTCACCTGTCAAGCTGACAGGTTGTCAAGCCTTGTCACGCCTCACTGACTGACTTGACAGGTGACAACTATGCACCACATGTCAGAGTGTCACTCACTTGTCTACCTCTCAAGCTGACAGGTTGTCAAGCCTTGTCACGCCTCACTGACTGACTTGACAGGTGACAACTATGCACCACATGTCAGAGTGTCACTCACTTGTCTACCTCTCAAGCTGTCACCTGTCAAGCTGACAGGTTGTCAAGCCTTGTCACGCCTCACTGACTGACTTGACAGGTGACAACTATGCACCACATGTCAGAGTGTCACTCACTTGTCTACCTCTCAAGCTGTCACCTGTCAAGCTGACAGGTTGTCAAGCCTTGTCACGCCTCACTGACTGACTTGACAGGTGACAACTATGCACCACATGTCAGAGTGTCACTCACTTGTCTACCTCTCAAGCTGTCACCTGTCAAGCTGACAGGTTGTCAAGCCTTGTCACGCCTCACTGACTGACTTGACAGGTGACAACTATGCACCACATGTCAGAGTGTCACTCACTTGTCTACCTCTCAAGCTGTCACCTGTCAAGCTGACAGGTTGTCAAGCCTTGTCACGCCTCACTGACTGACTTGACAGGTGACAACAATGCACCACATGTCAGAGTGTCACTCACTTGTCTACCTCTCAAGCTGTCACCTGTCAAGCTGACAGGTTGTCAAGCCTTGTCACGCCTCACTGACTGACTTGACAGGTGACAACTATGCACCACATGTCAGAGTGTCACTCACTTGTCTACCTCTAAGCTGTCACCTGTCAAGCTGACAGGTTGTCAAGCCTTGTCACGCCTCACTGACTGACTTGACAGGTGACAACTATGCACCACATGTCAGAGTGTCACTCACTTGTCTACCTCTCAAGCTGTCACCTGTCAAGCTGACAGGTTGTCAAGCCTTGTCACGCCTCACTGACTGACTTGACAGGTGACAACAATGCACCACATGTCAGAGTGTCACTCACTTGTCTACCTCTCAAGCTGTCACCTGTCAAGCTGACAGGTTGTCAAGCCTTGTCACGCCTCACTGACTGACTTGACAGGTGACAACAATGCACCACATGTCAGAGTGTCACTCACTTGTCTACCTCTCAAGCTGTCACCTGTCAAGCTGACAGGTTGTCAAGCCTTGTCACGCCTCACTGACTGACTTGACAGGTGACAACTATGCACCACATGTCAGAGTGTCACTCACTTGTCTACCTCTCAAGCTGACAGGTTGTCAAGCCTTGTCACGCCTCACTGACTGACTTGACAGGTGACAACTATGCACCACATGTCAGAGTGTCACTCACTTGTCTACCTCTCAAGCTGTCACCTGTCAAGCTGACAGGTTGTCAAGCCTTGTCACGCCTCACTGACTGACTTGACAGGTGACAAATGCACCACATGTCAGAGTGTCACTCACTTGTCTACCTCTCAAGCTGTCACCTGTCAAGCTGACAGGTTGTCAAGCCTTGTCACGCCTCACTGACTGACTTGACAGGTGACAACAATGCACCACATGTCAGAGTGTCACTCATGTCTACCTCTCAAGCTGTCACCTGTCAAGCTGACAGGTTGTCAAGCCTTGTCACGCCTCACTGACTGACTTGACAGGTGACAACTATGCACCACATGTCAGAGTGTCACTCACTTGTCTACCTCAAGCTGTCACCTGTCAAGCTGACAGGTTGTCAAGCCTTGTCACGCCTCACTGACTGACTTGACAGGTGACAACAATGCACCACATGTCAGAGTGTCACTCACTTGTCTACCTCTCAAGCTGTCACCTGTCAAGCTGACAGGTTGTCAAGCCTTGTCACGCCTCACTGACTGACTTGACAGGTGACAACTATGCACCACATGTCAGAGTGTCACTCACTTGTCTACCTCTCAAGCTGTCACCTGTCAAGCTGACAGGTTGTCAAGCCTTGTCACGCCTCACTGACTGACTTGACAGGTGACAACTATGCACCACATGTCAGAGTGTCACTCACTTGTCTACCTCTCAAGCTGTCACCTGTCAAGCTGTCAGGTTGTCAAGCCTTGTCACGCCTCACTGACTGACTTGACAGGTGACAACTATGCACCACATGTCAGAGTGTCACTCATTTGTCTACCTCTCAAGCTGTCACCTGTCAAGCTGACAGGTTGTCAAGCCTTGTCACGCCTCACTGACTGACTTGACAGGTGACAACAATGCACCACATGTCAGAGTGTCACTCACTTGTCTACCTCTCAAGCTGTCACCTGTCAAGCTGACAGGTTGTCAAGCCTTGTCACGCCTCACTGACTGACTTGACAGGTGACAACTATGCACCACATGTCAGAGTGTCACTCACTTGTCTACCTCTCAAGCTGTCACCTGTCAAGCTGACAGGTTGTCAAGCCTTGTCACGCCTCACTGACTGACTTGACAGGTGACAACTATGCACCACATGTCAGAGTGTCACTCACTTGTCTACCTCTCAAGCTGTCACCTGTCAAGCTGACAGGTTGTCAAGCCTTGTCACGCCTCACTGACTGACTTGACAGGTGACAACTATGCACCACATGTCAGAGTGTCACTCACTTGTCTACCTCTCAAGCTGTCACCTGTCAAGCTGACAGGTTGTCAAGCCTTGTCACGCCTCACTGACTGACTTGACAGGTGACAACTATGCACCACATGTCAGAGTGTCACTCACTTGTCTACCTCTCAAGCTGTCACCTGTCAAGCTGACAGGTTGTCAAGCCTTGTCACGCCTCACTGACTGACTTGACAGGTGACAATGCACCACATGTCAGAGTGTCACTCACTTGTCTACCTCTCAAGCTGTCACCTGTCAAGCTGACAGGTTGTCAAGCCTTGTCACGCCTCACTGACTGACTTGACAGGTGACAACTATGCACCACATGTCAGAGTGTCACTCACTTGTCTACCTCTCAAGCTGTCACCTGTCAAGCTGACAGGTTGTCAAGCCTTGTCACCTCACTGACTGACTTGACAGGTGACAACATGCACCACATGTCAGAGTGTCACTCACTTGTCTACCTCTCAAGCTGTCACCTGTCAAGCTGACAGGTTGTCAAGCCTTGTCACGCCTCACTGACTGACTTGACAGGTGACAACTATGCACCACATGTCAGAGTGTCACTCACTTGTCTACCTCTCAAGCTGTCAGGTTGTCAAGCCTTGTCACGCCTCACTGACTGACTTGACAGGTGACAACTATGCACCACATGTCAGAGTGTCACTCACTTGTCTACCTCTCAAGCTGTCACCTGTCAAGCTGACAGGTTGTCAAGCCTTGTCACGCCTCACTGACTGACTTGACAGGTGACAACAATGCACCACATGTCAGAGTGTCACTCACTTGTCTACCTCTCAAGCTGTCACCTGTCAAGCTGACAGGTTGTCAAGCCTTGTCACGCCTCACTGACTGACTTGACAGGTGACAACAATGCACCACATGTCAGAGTGTCACTCACTTGTCTACCTCTCAAGCTGTCACCTGTCAAGCTGACAGGTTGTCAAGCCTTGTCACGCCTCACTGACTGACTTGACAGGTGACAACTATGCACCACATGTCAGAGTGTCACTCACTTGTCTACCTCTCAAGCTGTCACCTGTCAAGCTGACAGGTTGTCAAGCCTTGTCACGCCTCACTGACTGACTTGACAGGTGACAACTATGCACCACATGTCAGAGTGTCACTCACTTGTCTACCTCTCAAGCTGTCACCTGTCAAGCTGACAGGTTGTCAAGCCTTGTCACGCCTCACTGACTGATTGACAGGTGACAACAATGCACCACATGTCAGAGTGTCACTCACTTGTCTACCTCTCAAGCTGTCACCTGTCAAGCTGACAGGTTGTCAAGCCTTGTCACGCCTCACTGACTGACTTGACAGGTGACAACAATGCACCACATGTCAGAGTGTCACTCACTTGTCTACCTCTCAAGCTGTCACCTGTCAAGCTGACAGGTTGTCAAGCCTTGTCACGCCTCACTGACTGACTTGACAGGTGACAACAATGCACCACATGTCAGAGTGTCACTCACTTGTCTACCTCTCAAGCTGTCACCTGTCAAGCTGACAGGTTGTCAAGCCTTGTCACGCCTCACTGACTGACTTGACAGGTGACAACTATGCACCACATGTCAGAGTGTCACTCACTTGTCTACCTCTCAAGCTGTCACCTGTCAAGCTGACAGGTTGTCAAGCCTTGTCACGCCTCACTGACTGACTTGACAGGTGACAACTATGCACCACATGTCAGAGTGTCACTCACTTGTCTACCTCTCAAGCTGTCACCTGTCAAGCTGACAGGTTGTCAAGCCTTGTCACGCCTCACTGACTGACTTGACAGGTGACAACTATGCACCACATGTCAGAGTGTCACTCACTTGTCTACCTCTCAAGCTGTCACCTGTCAAGCTGACAGGTTGTCAAGCCTTGTCACGCCTCACTGATGACTTGACAGGTGACAACTATGCACCACATGTCAGAGTGTCACTCACTTGTCTACCTCTCAAGCTGTCACCTGTCAAGCTGACAGGTTGTCAAGCCTTGTCACGCCTCACTGACTGACTTGACAGGTGACAACTATGCACCACATGTCAGAGTGTCACTCACTTGTCTACCTCTCAAGCTGTCACCTGTCAAGCTGACAGGTTGTCAAGCCTTGTCACGCCTCACTGACTGACTTGACAGGTGACAACTATGCACCACATGTCAGAGTGTCACTCACTTGTCTACCTCTCAAGCTGTCACCTGTCAAGCTGACAGGTTGTCAAGCCTTGTCACGCCTCACTGACTGACTTGACAGGTGACAACTATGCACCACATGTCAGAGTGTCACTCACTTGTCTACCTCTCAAGCTGTCACCTGTCAAGCTGACAGGTTGTCAAGCCTTGTCACGCCTCACTGACTGACTTGACAGGTGACAAATGCACCACATGTCAGAGTGTCACTCACTTGTCTACCTCTCAAGCTGTCACCTGTCAAGCTCAGGTTGTCAAGCCTTGTCACGCCTCACTGACTGACTTGACAGGTGACAACTATGCACCACATGTCAGAGTGTCACTCACTTGTCTACCTCTCAAGCTGTCACCTGTCAAGCTGACAGGTTGTCAAGCCTTGTCACGCCTCACTGACTGACTTGACAGGTGACAACTATGCACCACATGTCAGAGTGTCACTCACTTGTCTACCTCTCAAGCTGACAGGTTGTCAAGCCTTGTCACGCCTCACTGACTGACTTGACAGGTGACAACTATGCACCACATGTCAGAGTGTCACTCACTTGTCTACCTCTCAAGCTGTCACCTGTCAAGCTGACAGGTTGTCAAGCCTTGTCACGCCTCACTGACTGACTTGACAGGTGACAACTATGCACCACATGTCAGAGTGTCACTCACTTGTCTACCTCTCAAGCTGTCACCTGTCAAGCTGAGGTTGTCAAGCCTTGTCACGCCTCACTGACTGACTTGACAGGTGACAACTATGCACCACATGTCAGAGTGTCACTCACTTGTCTACCTCTCAAGCTGTCACCTGTCAAGCTGACAGGTTGTCAAGCCTTGTCACGCCTCACTGACTGACTTGACAGGTGACAACTATGCACCACATGTCAGAGTGTCACTCACTTGTCTACCTCTCAAGCTGTCACCTGTCAAGCTGACAGGTTGTCAAGCCTTGTCACGCCTCACTGACTGACTTGACAGGTGACAACTATGCACCACATGTCAGAGTGTCACTCACTTGTCTACCTCTCAAGCTGTCACCTGTCAAGCTGACAGGTTGTCAAGCCTTGTCACGCCTCACTGACTGACTTGACAGGTGACAACTATGCACCACATGTCAGAGTGTCACTCACTTGTCTACCTCTCAAGCTGTCACCTGTCAAGCTGACAGGTTGTCAAGCCTTGTCACGCCTCACTGACTGACTTGACAGGTGACAACTATGCACCACATGTCAGAGTGTCACTCACTTGTCTACCTCTCAAGCTGTCACCTGTCAAGCTGACAGGTTGTCAAGCCTTGTCACGCCTCACTGACTGACTTGACAGGTGACAACTATGCACCACATGTCAGAGTGTCACTCACTTGTCTACCTCTCAAGCTGTCACCTGTCAAGCTGACAGGTTGTCAAGCCTTGTCACGCCTCACTGACTGACTTGACAGGTGACAACTATGCACCACATGTCAGAGTGTCACTCACTTGTCTACCTCTCAAGCTGTCACCTGTCAAGCTGACAGGTTGTCAAGCCTTGTCACGCCTCACTGACTGACTTGACAGGTGACAACTATGCACCACATGTCAGAGTGTCACTCACTTGTCTACCTCTCAAGCTGTCACCTGTCAAGCTGACAGGTTGTCAAGCCTTGTCACGCCTCACTGACTGACTTGACAGGTGACAACTATGCACCACATGTCAGAGTGTCACTCACTTGTCTACCTCTCAAGCTGTCACCTGTCAAGCTGACAGGTTGTCAAGCCTTGTCACGCCTCACTGACTGACTTGACAGGTGACAACTATGCACCACATGTCAGAGTGTCACTCACTTGTCTACCTCTCAAGCTGTCACCTGTCAAGCTGACAGGTTGTCAAGCCTTGTCACGCCTCACTGACTGACTTGACAGGTGACAACTATGCACCACATGTCAGAGTGTCACTCACTTGTCTACCTCTCAAGCTGTCACCTGTCAAGCTGACAGGTTGTCAAGCCTTGTCACGCCTCACTGACTGACTTGACAGGTGACAACAATGCACCACATGTCAGAGTGTCACTCACTTGTCTACCTCTCAAGCTGTCACCTGTCAAGCTGACAGGTTGACTGACTTGACAGAGTGACAACAATGCACCACATGTCAGAGTGTCACTCACGGTCTACCTGTCAAGCTGTCACCTGTCAGCTGACAGGTTGTCAAGCCTTGTCACGCCTCACTGACTGACTTGACAGGTGACAACAATGCACCACATGTCAGAGTGTCACTCACTTGTCTACCTGTCAAGCTGTCACCTGTCAAGCTGACAGGTTGTCAAGCCTTGTCACGCCCTCACTGACTGACTTGACAGTGACAACAATGCACCACATGTCAGAGTGTCACTCACTTGTCTACCTGTCAAGCTGTCACCTGTCAAGCTGACAGGTTGTCAAGCCTTGTCACACCTCACTTACTGACTTGACAGGTGACAACAATGCACCACATGTCAGAGTGTCACTCACTTGTCTACCTGTCAAGCTGTCACCTGTCAAGCTGACAGGTTGTCAAGCCTTGTCACGCCTCACTGACTGACTTGACAGGTGACAACAATGCACCACATGTCAGAGTGTCACTCACTTGTCTACCTGTCAAGCTGTCACCTGTCAAGCTGACAGGTTGTCAAGCCTTGTCACGCCTCACTGACTGACTTGACAGGTGACAACAATGCACACATGTCAGAGTGTCACTCACTTGTCTACCTGTCAAGCTGTCACCTGTCAAGCTGACAGGTTGTCAAGCCTTGTCACGCCTCACTGACTGACTTGACAGGTGACAATGCACCACATGTCAGAGTGTCACTCACTTGTCTACCTGTCAAGCTGTCACCTGTCAAGCTGACAGGTTGTCAAGCCTTGTCACGCCTCACTGACTGACTTGACAGTGACAACAATGCACCACATGTCAGAGTGTCACTCACTTGTCTACCTGTCAAGCTGTCACCTGTCAAGCTGACAGGTTGTCAAGCCTTGTCACGCCTCACTGACTGACTTGACAGGTGACAACAATGCACCACATGTCAGAGTGTCACTCACTTGTCTACCTGTCAAGCTGTCACCTGTCAAGCTGACAGGTTGTCAAGCCTTGTCACGCCTCACTGACTGACTTGACAGGTGACAACAATGCACCACATGTCAGAGTGTCACTCACTTGTCTACCTGTCAAGCTGTCACCTGTCAAGCTGACAGGTTGTCAAGCCTTGTCACGCCCTCACTGACTGACTTGACAGGTGACAACAATGCACCACATGTCAGAGTGTCACTCACTTGTCTACCTGTCAAGCTGTCACCTGTCAAGCTGAGGTTGTCAAGCCTTGTCACGCCCTCACTGACTGACTTGACAGGTGACAACAATGCACCACATGTCAGAGTGTCACTCACTTGTCTACCTGTCAAGCTGTCACCTGTCAAGCTGACAGGTTGTCAAGCCTTGTCACGCCTCACTGACTGACTTGACAGGTGACAACAATGCACCACATGTCAGAGTGTCACTCACTTGTCTACCTGTCAAGCTGTCACCTGTCAAGCTGACAGGTTGTCAAGCCTTGTCACGCCTCACTGACTGACTTGACAGGTGACAACAATGCACCACATGTCAGAGTGTCACTCACTTGTCTACCTGTCAAGCTGTCACCTGTCAAGCTGACAGGTTGTCAAGCCTTGTCACGCCTCACTGACTGACTTGACAGGTGACAACAATGCACCACATGTCAGAGTGTCACTCACTTGTCTACCTGTCAAGCTGTCACCTGTCAAGCTGACAGGTTGTCAAGCCTTGTCACGCCTCACTGACTGACTTGACAGGTGACAACAATGCACCACATGTCAGAGTGTCACTCACTTGTCTACCTGTCAAGCTGTCACCTGTCAAGCTGACAGGTTGTCAAGCCTTGTCACGCCTCACTGACTGACTTGACAGGTGACAACAATGCACCACATGTCAGAGTGTCACTCACTTGTCTACCTGTCAAGCTGTCACCTGTCAAGCTGACAGGTTGTCAAGCCTTGTCACGCCTCACTGACTGACTTGACAGGTGACAACAATGCACCACATGTCAGAGTGTCACTCACTTGTCTACCTGTCAAGCTGTCACCTGTCAAGCTGACAGGTTGTCAAGCCTTGTCACGCCTCACTGACTGACTTGACAGGTGACAACAATGCACCACATGTCAGAGTGTCACTCACTTGTCTACCTGTCAAGCTGTCACCTGTCAAGCTGACAGGTTGTCAAGCCTTGTCACGCCTCACTGACTGACTTGACAGGTGACAACAATGCACCACATGTCAGAGTGTCACTCACTTGTCTACCTGTCAAGCTGTCACCTGTCAAGCTGACAGGTTGTCAAGCCTTGTCACGCCTCACTGACTGACTTGACAGGTGACAACATGCACCACATGTCAGAGTGTCACTCACTTGTCTACCTGTCAAGCTGTCACCTGTCAAGCTGACAGGTTGTCAAGCCTTGTCACGCCTCACTGACTGACTTGACAGGTGACAACAATGCACCACATGTCAGAGTGTCACTCACTTGTCTACCTTCAAGCTGTCACCTGTCAAGCTGACAGGTTGTCAAGCCTTGTCACGCCTC
Organism: Taenia multiceps; assembly: GCA_001923025.3. Classification (NCBI taxonomy): domain Eukaryota; kingdom Metazoa; phylum Platyhelminthes; class Cestoda; order Cyclophyllidea; family Taeniidae; genus Taenia; species Taenia multiceps. The sequence continues at coordinate 15,941 of MRSW03000121.1, read as the reverse complement.
ACTGACTGACTTGACAGGTGACAACAATGCACCACATGTCAGAGTGTCACTCACTTGTCTACCTGTCAAGCTGTCACCTGTCAAGCTGACAGGTTGTCAAGCCTTGTCACGCCTCACTGACTGACTTGACAGGTGACAACAATGCACCACATGTCAGAGTGTCACTCACTTGTCTACCTGTCAAGCTGTCACCTGTCAAGCTGACAGGTTGTCAAGCCTTGTCACGCCTCACTGACTGACTTGACAGGTGACAACAATGCACCACATGTCAGAGTGTCACTCACTTGTCTACCTGTCAAGCTGTCACCTGTCAAGCTGACAGGTTGTCAAGCCTTGTCACGCCTCACTGACTGACTTGACAGGTGACAACAATGCACCACATGTCAGAGTGTCACTCACTTGTCTACCTGTCAAGCTGTCACCTGTCAAGCTGACAGGTTGTCAAGCCTTGTCACGCCTCACTGACTGACTTGACAGGTGACAACAATGCACCACATGTCAGAGTGTCACTCACTTGTCTACCTGTCAAGCTGTCACCTGTCAAGCTGACAGGTTGTCAAGCCTTGTCACGCCTCACTGACTGACTTGACAGGTGACAACAATGCACCACATGTCAGAGTGTCACTCACTTGTCTACCTGTCAAGCTGTCACCTGTCAAGCTGACAGGTTGTCAAGCCTTGTCACGCCTCACTGACTGACTTGACAGGTGACAACAATGCACCACATGTCAGAGTGTCACTCACTTGTCTACCTGTCAAGCTGTCACCTGTCAAGCTGACAGGTTGTCAAGCCTTGTCACGCCTCACTGACTGACTTGACAGGTGACAACAATGCACCACATGTCAGAGTGTCACTCACTTGTCTACCTGTCAAGCTGTCACCTGTCAAGCTGACAGGTTGTCAAGCCTTGTCACGCCTCACTGACTGACTTGACAGGTGACAACAATGCACCACATGTCAGAGTGTCACTCACTTGTCTACCTGTCAAGCTGTCACCTGTCAAGCTGACAGGTTGTCAAGCCTTGTCACGCCTCACTGACTGACTTGACAGGTGACAACAATGCACCACATGTCAGAGTGTCACTCACTTGTCTACCTTTCAAGCTGTCACCTGTCAAGCTGACAGGTTGTCAAGCCTTGTCACGCCTCACTGACTGACTTGACAGGTGACAACAATGCACCACATGTCAGAGTGTCACTCACTTGTCTACCTGTCAAGCTGTCACCTGTCAAGCTGACAGGTTGTCAAGCCTTGTCACGCCTCACTGACTGACTTGACAGGTGACAACAATGCACCACATGTCAGAGTGTCACTCACTTGTCTACCTGTCAAGCTGTCACCTGTCAAGCTGACAGGTTGTCAAGCCTTGTCACGCCTCACTGACTGACTTGACAGGTGACAACAATGCACCACATGTCAGAGTGTCACTCACTTGTCTACCTGTCAAGCTGTCACCTGTCAAGCTGACAGGTTGTCAAGCCTTGTCACGCCTCACTGACTGACTTGACAGGTGACAACAATGCACCACATGTCAGAGTGTCACTCACTTGTCTACCTGTCAAGCTGTCACCTGTCAAGCTGACAGGTTGTCAAGCCTTGTCACGCCTCACTGACTGACTTGACAGGTGACAACAATGCACCACATGTCAGAGTGTCACTCACTTGTCTACCTGTCAAGCTGTCACCTGTCAAGCTGACAGGTTGTCAAGCCTTGTCACGCCTCACTGACTGACTTGACAGGTGACAACAATGCACCACATGTCAGAGTGTCACTCACTTGTCTACCTGTCAAGCTGTCACCTGTCAAGCTGACAGGTTGTCAAGCCTTGTCACGCCTCACTGACTGACTTGACAGGTGACAACAATGCACCACATGTCAGAGTGTCACTCACTTGTCTACCTGTCAAGCTGTCACCTGTCAAGCTGACAGGTTGTCAAGCCTTGTCACGCCTCACTGACTGACTTGACAGGTGACAACAATGCACCACATGTCAGAGTGTCACTCACTTGTCTACCTGTCAAGCTGTCACCTGTCAAGCTGACAGGTTGTCAAGCCTTGTCACGCCTCACTGACTGACTTGACAGGTGACAACAATGCACCACATGTCAGAGTGTCACTCACTTGTCTACCTGTCAAGCTGTCACCTGTCAAGCTGACAGGTTGTCAAGCCTTGTCACGCCTCACTGACTGACTTGACAGGTGACAACAATGCACCACATGTCAGAGTGTCACTCACTTGTCTACCTGTCAAGCTGTCACCTGTCAAGCTGACAGGTTGTCAAGCCTTGTCACGCCTCACTGACTGACTTGACAGGTGACAACATGCACCACATGTCAGAGTGTCACTCACTTGTCTACCTGTCAAGCTGTCACCTGTCAAGCTGACAGGTTGTCAAGCCTTGTCACGCCTCACTGACTGACTTGACAGGTGACAACAATGCACCACATGTCAGAGTGTCACTCACTTGTCTACCTGTCAAGCTGTCACCTGTCAAGCTGACAGGTTGTCAAGCCTTGTCACGCCTCACTGACTGACTTGACAGGTGACAACAATGCACCACATGTCAGAGTGTCACTCACTTGTCTACCTGTCAAGCTGTCACCTGTCAAGCTGACAGGTTGTCAAGCCTTGTCACGCCTCACTGACTGACTTGACAGGTGACAACAATGCACCACATGTCAGAGTGTCACTCACTTGTCTACCTGTCAAGCTGTCACCTGTCAAGCTGACAGGTTGTCAAGCCTTGTCACGCCTCACTGACTGACTTGACAGGTGACAACAATGCACCACATGTCAGAGTGTCACTCACTTGTCTACCTGTCAAGCTGTCACCTGTCAAGCTGACAGGTTGTCAAGCCTTGTCACGCCTCACTGACTGACTTGACAGGTGACAACAATGCACCACATGTCAGAGTGTCACTCACTTGTCTACCTGTCAAGCTGTCACCTGTCAAGCTGACAGGTTGTCAAGCCTTGTCACGCCTCACTGACTGACTTGACAGGTGACAACAATGCACCACATGTCAGAGTGTCACTCACTTGTCTACCTGTCAAGCTGTCACCTGTCAAGCTGACAGGTTGTCAAGCCTTGTCACGCCTCACTGACTGACTTGACAGGTGACAACAATGCACCACATGTCAGAGTGTCACTCACTTGTCTACCTGTCAAGCTGTCACCTGTCAAGCTGACAGGTTGTCAAGCCTTGTCACGCCTCACTGACTGACTTGACAGGTGACAACAATGCACCACATGTCAGAGTGTCACTCACTTGTCTACCTGTCAAGCTGTCACCTGTCAAGCTGACAGGTTGTCAAGCCTTGTCACGCCTCACTGACTGACTTGACAGGTGACAACAATGCACCACATGTCAGAGTGTCACTCACTTGTCTACCTGTCAAGCTGTCACCTGTCAAGCTGACAGGTTGTCAAGCCTTGTCACGCCTCACTGACTGACTTGACAGGTGACAACAATGCACCACATGTCAGAGTGTCACTCACTTGTCTACCTGTCAAGCTGTCACCTGTCAAGCTGACAGGTTGTCAAGCCTTGTCACGCCTCACTGACTGACTTGACAGGTGACAACAATGCACCACATGTCAGAGTGTCACTCACTTGTCTACCTGTCAAGCTGTCACCTGTCAAGCTGACAGGTTGTCAAGCCTTGTCACGCCTCACTGACTGACTTGACAGGTGACAACAATGCACCACATGTCAGAGTGTCACTCACTTGTCTACCTGTCAAGCTGTCACCTGTCAAGCTGACAGGTTGTCAAGCCTTGTCACGCCTCACTGACTGACTTGACAGGTGACAACAATGCACCACATGTCAGAGTGTCACTCACTTGTCTACCTGTCAAGCTGTCACCTGTCAAGCTGACAGGTTGTCAAGCCTTGTCACGCCTCACTGACTGACTTGACAGGTGACAACAATGCACCACATGTCAGAGTGTCACTCACTTGTCTACCTGTCAAGCTGTCACCTGTCAAGCTGACAGGTTGTCAAGCCTTGTCACGCCTCACTGACTGACTTGACAGGTGACAACAATGCACCACATGTCAGAGTGTCACTCACTTGTCTACCTGTCAAGCTGTCACCTGTCAAGCTGACAGGTTGTCAAGCCTTGTCACGCCTCACTGACTGACTTGACAGGTGACAACAATGCACCACATGTCAGAGTGTCACTCACTTGTCTACCTGTCAAGCTGTCACCTGTCAAGCTGACAGGTTGTCAAGCCTTGTCACGCCTCACTGACTGACTTGACAGGTGACAACAATGCACCACATGTCAGAGTGTCACTCACTTGTCTACCTGTCAAGCTGTCACCTGTCAAGCTGACAGGTTGTCAAGCCTTGTCACGCCTCACTGACTGACTTGACAGGTGACAACATGCACCACATGTCAGAGTGTCACTCACTTGTCTACCTGTCAAGCTGTCACCTGTCAAGCTGACAGGTTGTCAAGCCTTGTCACGCCTCACTGACTGACTTGACAGGTGACAACAATGCACCACATGTCAGAGTGTCACTCACTTGTCTACCTGTCAAGCTGTCACCTGTCAAGCTGACAGGTTGTCAAGCCTTGTCACGCCTCACTGACTGACTTGACAGGTGACAACAATGCACCACATGTCAGAGTGTCACTCACTTGTCTACCTGTCAAGCTGTCACCTGTCAAGCTGACAGGTTGTCAAGCCTTGTCACGCCTCACTGACTGACTTGACAGGTGACAACAATGCACCACATGTCAGAGTGTCACTCACTTGTCTACCTGTCAAGCTGTCACCTGTCAAGCTGACAGGTTGTCAAGCCTTGTCACGCCTCACTGACTGACTTGACAGGTGACAACAATGCACCACATGTCAGAGTGTCACTCACTTGTCTACCTGTCAAGCTGTCACCTGTCAAGCTGACAGGTTGTCAAGCCTTGTCACGCCTCACTGACTGACTTGACAGGTGACAACAATGCACCACATGTCAGAGTGTCACTCACTTGTCTACCTGTCAAGCTGTCACCTGTCAAGCTGACAGGTTGTCAAGCCTTGTCACGCCTCACTGACTGACTTGACAGGTGACAACAATGCACCACATGTCAGAGTGTCACTCACTTGTCTACCTGTCAAGCTGTCACCTGTCAAGCTGACAGGTTGTCAAGCCTTGTCACGCCTCACTGACTGACTTGACAGGTGACAACAATGCACCACATGTCAGAGTGTCACTCACTTGTCTACCTGTCAAGCTGTCACCTGTCAAGCTGACAGGTTGTCAAGCCTTGTCACGCCTCACTGACTGACTTGACAGGTGACAACAATGCACCACATGTCAGAGTGTCACTCACTTGTCTACCTGTCAAGCTGTCACCTGTCAAGCTGACAGGTTGTCAAGCCTTGTCACGCCTCACTGACTGACTTGACAGGTGACAACAATGCACCACATGTCAGAGTGTCACTCACTTGTCTACCTGTCAAGCTGTCACCTGTCAAGCTGACAGGTTGTCAAGCCTTGTCACGCCTCACTGACTGACTTGACAGGTGACAACAATGCACCACATGTCAGAGTGTCACTCACTTGTCTACCTGTCAAGCTGTCACCTGTCAAGCTGACAGGTTGTCAAGCCTTGTCACGCCTCACTGACTGACTTGACAGGTGACAACAATGCACCACATGTCAGAGTGTCACTCACTTGTCTACCTGTCAAGCTGTCACCTGTCAAGCTGACAGGTTGTCAAGCCTTGTCACGCCTCACTGACTGACTTGACAGGTGACAACAATGCACCACATGTCAGAGTGTCACTCACTTGTCTACCTGTCAAGCTGTCACCTGTCAAGCTGACAGGTTGTCAAGCCTTGTCACGCCTCACTGACTGACTTGACAGGTGACAACAATGCACCACATGTCAGAGTGTCACTCACTTGTCTACCTGTCAAGCTGTCACCTGTCAAGCTGACAGGTTGTCAAGCCTTGTCACGCCTCACTGACTGACTTGACAGGTGACAACAATGCACCACATGTCAGAGTGTCACTCACTTGTCTACCTGTCAAGCTGTCACCTGTCAAGCTGACAGGTTGTCAAGCCTTGTCACGCCTCACTGACTGACTTGACAGGTGACAACAATGCACCACATGTCAGAGTGTCACTCACTTGTCTACCTGTCAAGCTGTCACCTGTCAAGCTGACAGGTTGTCAAGCCTTGTCACGCCTCACTGACTGACTTGACAGGTGACAACAATGCACCACATGTCAGAGTGTCACTCACTTGTCTACCTGTCAAGCTGTCACCTGTCAAGCTGACAGGTTGTCAAGCCTTGTCACGCCTCACTGACTGACTTGACAGGTGACAACAATGCACCACATGTCAGAGTGTCACTCACTTGTCTACCTGTCAAGCTGTCACCTGTCAAGCTGACAGGTTGTCAAGCCTTGTCACGCCTCACTGACTGACTTGACAGGTGACAACAATGCACCACATGTCAGAGTGTCACTCACTTGTCTACCTGTCAAGCTGTCACCTGTCAAGCTGACAGGTTGTCAAGCCTTGTCACGCCTCACTGACTGACTTGACAGGTGACAACAATGCACCACATGTCAGAGTGTCACTCACTTGTCTACCTGTCAAGCTGTCACCTGTCAAGCTGACAGGTTGTCAAGCCTTGTCACGCCTCACTGACTGACTTGACAGGTGACAACAATGCACCACATGTCAGAGTGTCACTCACTTGTCTACCTGTCAAGCTGTCACCTGTCAAGCTGACAGGTTGTCAAGCCTTGTCACGCCTCACTGACTGACTTGACAGGTGACAACAATGCACCACATGTCAGAGTGTCACTCACTTGTCTACCTGTCAAGCTGTCACCTGTCAAGCTGACAGGTTGTCAAGCCTTGTCACGCCTCACTGACTGACTTGACAGGTGACAACAATGCACCACATGTCAGAGTGTCACTCACTTGTCTACCTGTCAAGCTGTCACCTGTCAAGCTGACAGGTTGTCAAGCCTTGTCACGCCTCACTGACTGACTTGACAGGTGACAACAATGCACCACATGTCAGAGTGTCACTCACTTGTCTACCTGTCAAGCTGTCACCTGTCAAGCTGACAGGTTGTCAAGCCTTGTCACGCCTCACTGACTGACTTGACAGGTGACAACAATGCACCACATGTCAGAGTGTCACTCACTTGTCTACCTGTCAAGCTGTCACCTGTCAAGCTGACAGGTTGTCAAGCCTTGTCACGCCTCACTGACTGACTTGACAGGTGACAACAATGCACCACATGTCAGAGTGTCACTCACTTGTCTACCTGTCAAGCTGTCACCTGTCAAGCTGACAGGTTGTCAAGCCTTGTCACGCCTCACTGACTGACTTGACAGGTGACAACAATGCACCACATGTCAGAGTGTCACTCACTTGTCTACCTGTCAAGCTGTCACCTGTCAAGCTGACAGGTTGTCAAGCCTTGTCACGCCTCACTGACTGACTTGACAGGTGACAACAATGCACCACATGTCAGAGTGTCACTCACTTGTCTACCTGTCAAGCTGTCACCTGTCAAGCTGACAGGTTGTCAAGCCTTGTCACGCCTCACTGACTGACTTGACAGGTGACAACAATGCACCACATGTCAGAGTGTCACTCACTTGTCTACCTGTCAAGCTGTCACCTGTCAAGCTGACAGGTTGTCAAGCCTTGTCACGCCTCACTGACTGACTTGACAGGTGACAACAATGCACCACATGTCAGAGTGTCACTCACTTGTCTACCTGTCAAGCTGTCACCTGTCAAGCTGACAGGTTGTCAAGCCTTGTCACGCCTCACTGACTGACTTGACAGGTGACAACAATGCACCACATGTCAGAGTGTCACTCACTTGTCTACCTGTCAAGCTGTCACCTGTCAAGCTGACAGGTTGTCAAGCCTTGTCACGCCTCACTGACTGACTTGACAGGTGACAACAATGCACCACATGTCAGAGTGTCACTCACTTGTCTACCTGTCAAGCTGTCACCTGTCAAGCTGACAGGTTGTCAAGCCTTGTCACGCCTCACTGACTGACTTGACAGGTGACAACAATGCACCACATGTCAGAGTGTCACTCACTTGTCTACCTGTCAAGCTGTCACCTGTCAAGCTGACAGGTTGTCAAGCCTTGTCACGCCTCACTGACTGACTTGACAGGTGACAACAATGCACCACATGTCAGAGTGTCACTCACTTGTCTACCTGTCAAGCTGTCACCTGTCAAGCTGACAGGTTGTCAAGCCTTGTCACGCCTCACTGACTGACTTGACAGTGACAACAATGCACCACATGTCAGAGTGTCACTCACTTGTCTACCTGTCAAGCTGTCACCTGTCAAGCTGACAGGTTGTCAAGCCTTGTCACGCCTCACTGACTGACTTGACAGGTGACAACAATGCACCACATGTCAGAGTGTCACTCACTTGTCTACCTGTCAAGCTGTCACCTGTCAAGCTGACAGGTTGTCAAGCCTTGTCACGCCTCACTGACTGACTTGACAGGTGACAACAATGCACCACATGTCAGAGTGTCACTCACTTGTCTACCTGTCAAGCTGTCACCTGTCAAGCTGACAGGTTGTCAAGCCTTGTCACGCCTCACTGACTGACTTGACAGGTGACAACAATGCACCACATGTCAGAGTGTCACTCACTTGTCTACCTGTCAAGCTGTCACCTGTCAAGCTGACAGGTTGTCAAGCCTTGTCACGCCTCACTGACTGACTTGACAGGTGACAACAATGCACCACATGTCAGAGTGTCACTCACTTGTCTACCTGTCAAGCTGTCACCTGTCAAGCTGACAGGTTGTCAAGCCTTGTCACGCCTCACTGACTGACTTGACAGGTGACAACAATGCACCACATGTCAGAGTGTCACTCACTTGTCTACCTGTCAAGCTGTCACCTGTCAAGCTGACAGGTTGTCAAGCCTTGTCACGCCTCACTGACTGACTTGACAGGTGACAACAATGCACCACATGTCAGAGTGTCACTCACTTGTCTACCTGTCAAGCTGTCACCTGTCAAGCTGACAGGTTGTCAAGCCTTGTCACGCCTCACTGACTGACTTGACAGGTGACAACAATGCACCACATGTCAGAGTGTCACTCACTTGTCTACCTGTCAAGCTGTCACCTGTCAAGCTGACAGGTTGTCAAGCCTTGTCACGCCTCACTGACTGACTTGACAGGTGACAACAATGCACCACATGTCAGAGTGTCACTCACTTGTCTACCTGTCAAGCTGTCACCTGTCAAGCTGACAGGTTGTCAAGCCTTGTCACGCCTCACTGACTGACTTGACAGGTGACAACAATGCACCACATGTCAGAGTGTCACTCACTTGTCTACCTGTCAAGCTGTCACCTGTCAAGCTGACAGGTTGTCAAGCCTTGTCACGCCTCACTGACTGACTTGACAGTGACAACAATGCACCACATGTCAGAGTGTCACTCACTTGTCTACCTGTCAAGCTGTCACCTGTCAAGCTGACAGGTTGTCAAGCCTTGTCACGCCTCACTGACTGACTTGACAGGTGACAACAATGCACCACATGTCAGAGTGTCACTCACTTGTCTACCTGTCAAGCTGTCACCTGTCAAGCTGACAGGTTGTCAAGCCTTGTCACGCCTCACTGACTGACTTGACAGGTGACAACAATGCACCACATGTCAGAGTGTCACTCACTTGTCTACCTGTCAAGCTGTCACCTGTCAAGCTGACAGGTTGTCAAGCCTTGTCACGCCTCACTGACTGACTTGACAGGTGACAACAATGCACCACATGTCAGAGTGTCACTCACTTGTCTACCTGTCAAGCTGTCACCTGTCAAGCTGACAGGTTGTCAAGCCTTGTCACGCCTCACTGACTGACTTGACAGGTGACAACAATGCACCACATGTCAGAGTGTCACTCACTTGTCTACCTGTCAAGCTGTCACCTGTCAAGCTGACAGGTTGTCAAGCCTTGTCACGCCTCACTGACTGACTTGACAGGTGACAACAATGCACCACATGTCAGAGTGTCACTCACTTGTCTACCTGTCAAGCTGTCACCTGTCAAGCTGACAGGTTGTCAAGCCTTGTCACGCCTCACTGACTGACTTGACAGGTGACAACAATGCACCACATGTCAGAGTGTCACTCACTTGTCTACCTGTCAAGCTGTCACCTGTCAAGCTGACAGGTTGTCAAGCCTTGTCACGCCTCACTGACTGACTTGACAGGTGACAACAATGCACCACATGTCAGAGTGTCACTCACTTGTCTACCTGTCAAGCTGTCACCTGTCAAGCTGACAGGTTGTCAAGCCTTGTCACGCCTCACTGACTGACTTGACAGGTGACAACAATGCACCACATGTCAGAGTGTCACTCACTTGTCTACCTGTCAAGCTGTCACCTGTCAAGCTGACAGGTTGTCAAGCCTTGTCACGCCTCACTGACTGACTTGACAGGTGACAACAATGCACCACATGTCAGAGTGTCACTCACTTGTCTACCTGTCAAGCTGTCACCTGTCAAGCTGACAGGTTGTCAAGCCTTGTCACGCCTCACTGACTGACTTGACAGGTGACAACAATGCACCACATGTCAGAGTGTCACTCACTTGTCTACCTGTCAAGCTGTCACCTGTCAAGCTGACAGGTTGTCAAGCCTTGTCACGCCTCACTGACTGACTTGACAGGTGACAACAATGCACCACATGTCAGAGTGTCACTCACTTGTCTACCTGTCAAGCTGTCACCTGTCAAGCTGACAGGTTGTCAAGCCTTGTCACGCCTCACTGACTGACTTGACAGGTGACAACAATGCACCACATGTCAGAGTGTCACTCACTTGTCTACCTGTCAAGCTGTCACCTGTCAAGCTGACAGGTTGTCAAGCCTTGTCACGCCTCACTGACTGACTTGACAGGTGACAACAATGCACCACATGTCAGAGTGTCACTCACTTGTCTACCTGTCAAGCTGTCACCTGTCAAGCTGACAGGTTGTCAAGCCTTGTCACGCCTCACTGACTGACTTGACAGGTGACAACAATGCACCACATGTCAGAGTGTCACTCACTTGTCTACCTGTCAAGCTGTCACCTGTCAAGCTGACAGGTTGTCAAGCCTTGTCACGCCTCACTGACTGACTTGACAGGTGACAACAATGCACCACATGTCAGAGTGTCACTCACTTGTCTACCTGTCAAGCTGTCACCTGTCAAGCTGACAGGTTGTCAAGCCTTGTCACGCCTCACTGACTGACTTGACAGGTGACAACAATGCACCACATGTCAGAGTGTCACTCACTTGTCTACCTGTCAAGCTGTCACCTGTCAAGCTGACAGGTTGTCAAGCCTTGTCACGCCTCACTGACTGACTTGACAGGTGACAACAATGCACCACATGTCAGAGTGTCACTCACTTGTCTACCTGTCAAGCTGTCACCTGTCAAGCTGACAGGTTGTCAAGCCTTGTCACGCCTCACTGACTGACTTGACAGTGACAACAATGCACCACATGTCAGAGTGTCACTCACTTGTCTACCTGTCAAGCTGTCACCTGTCAAGCTGACAGGTTGTCAAGCCTTGTCACGCCTCACTGACTGACTTGACAGGTGACAACAATGCACCACATGTCAGAGTGTCACTCACTTGTCTACCTGTCAAGCTGTCACCTGTCAAGCTGACAGGTTGTCAAGCCTTGTCACGCCTCACTGACTGACTTGACAGGTGACAACAATGCACCACATGTCAGAGTGTCACTCACTTGTCTACCTGTCAAGCTGTCACCTGTCAAGCTGACAGGTTGTCAAGCCTTGTCACGCCTCACTGACTGACTTGACAGGTGACAACAATGCACCACATGTCAGAGTGTCACTCACTTGTCTACCTGTCAAGCTGTCACCTGTCAAGCTGACAGGTTGTCAAGCCTTGTCACGCCTCACTGACTGACTTGACAGGTGACAACAATGCACCACATGTCAGAGTGTCACTCACTTGTCTACCTGTCAAGCTGTCACCTGTCAAGCTGACAGGTTGTCAAGCCTTGTCACGCCTCACTGACTGACTTGACAGGTGACAACAATGCACCACATGTCAGAGTGTCACTCACTTGTCTACCTGTCAAGCTGTCACCTGTCAAGCTGACAGGTTGTCAAGCCTTGTCACGCCTCACTGACTGACTTGACAGGTGACAACAATGCACCACATGTCAGAGTGTCACTCACTTGTCTACCTGTCAAGCTGTCACCTGTCAAGCTGACAGGTTGTCAAGCCTTGTCACGCCTCACTGACTGACTTGACAGGTGACAACAATGCACCACATGTCAGAGTGTCACTCACTTGTCTACCTGTCAAGCTGTCACCTGTCAAGCTGACAGGTTGTCAAGCCTTGTCACGCCTCACTGACTGACTTGACAGTGACAACAATGCACCACATGTCAGAGTGTCACTCACTTGTCTACCTGTCAAGCTGTCACCTGTCAAGCTGACAGGTTGTCAAGCCTTGTCACGCCTCACTGACTGACTTGACAGGTGACAACAATGCACCACATGTCAGAGTGTCACTCACTTGTCTACCTGTCAAGCTGTCACCTGTCAAGCTGACAGGTTGTCAAGCCTTGTCACGCCTCACTGACTGACTTGACAGTGACAACAATGCACCACATGTCAGAGTGTCACTCACTTGTCTACCTGTCAAGCTGTCACCTGTCAAGCTGACAGGTTGTCAAGCCTTGTCACGCCTCACTGACTGACTTGACAGGTGACAACAATGCACCACATGTCAGAGTGTCACTCACTTGTCTACCTGTCAAGCTGTCACCTGTCAAGCTGACAGGTTGTCAAGCCTTGTCACGCCTCACTGACTGACTTGACAGGTGACAACAATGCACCACATGTCAGAGTGTCACTCACTTGTCTACCTGTCAAGCTGTCACCTGTCAAGCTGACAGGTTGTCAAGCCTTGTCACGCCTCACTGACTGACTTGACAGGTGACAACAATGCACCACATGTCAGAGTGTCACTCACTTGTCTACCTGTCAAGCTGTCACCTGTCAAGCTGACAGGTTGTCAAGCCTTGTCACGCCTCACTGACTGACTTGACAGGTGACAACAATGCACCACATGTCAGAGTGTCACTCACTTGTCTACCTGTCAAGCTGTCACCTGTCAAGCTGACAGGTTGTCAAGCCTTGTCACGCCTCACTGACTGACTTGACAGGTGACAACAATGCACCACATGTCAGAGTGTCACTCACTTGTCTACCTGTCAAGCTGTCACCTGTCAAGCTGACAGGTTGTCAAGCCTTGTCACGCCTCACTGACTGACTTGACAGGTGACAACAATGCACCACATGTCAGAGTGTCACTCACTTGTCTACCTGTCAAGCTGTCACCTGTCAAGCTGACAGGTTGTCAAGCCTTGTCACGCCTCACTGACTGACTTGACAGGTGACAACAATGCACCACATGTCAGAGTGTCACTCACTTGTCTACCTGTCAAGCTGTCACCTGTCAAGCTGACAGGTTGTCAAGCCTTGTCACGCCTCACTGACTGACTTGACAGGTGACAACAATGCACCACATGTCAGAGTGTCACTCACTTGTCTACCTGTCAAGCTGTCACCTGTCAAGCTGACAGGTTGTCAAGCCTTGTCACGCCTCACTGACTGACTTGACAGGTGACAACAATGCACCACATGTCAGAGTGTCACTCACTTGTCTACCTGTCAAGCTGTCACCTGTCAAGCTGACAGGTTGTCAAGCCTTGTCACGCCTCACTGACTGACTTGACAGGTGACAACAATGCACCACATGTCAGAGTGTCACTCACTTGTCTACCTGTCAAGCTGTCACCTGTCAAGCTGACAGGTTGTCAAGCCTTGTCACGCCTCACTGACTGACTTGACAGGTGACAACAATGCACCACATGTCAGAGTGTCACTCACTTGTCTACCTGTCAAGCTGTCACCTGTCAAGCTGACAGGTTGTCAAGCCTTGTCACGCCTCACTGACTGACTTGACAGGTGACAACAATGCACCACATGTCAGAGTGTCACTCACTTGTCTACCTGTCAAGCTGTCACCTGTCAAGCTGACAGGTTGTCAAGCCTTGTCACGCCTCACTGACTGACTTGACAGGTGACAACAATGCACCACATGTCAGAGTGTCACTCACTTGTCTACCTGTCAAGCTGTCACCTGTCAAGCTGACAGGTTGTCAAGCCTTGTCACGCCTCACTGACTGACTTGACAGGTGACAACAATGCACCACATGTCAGAGTGTCACTCACTTGTCTACCTGTCAAGCTGTCACCTGTCAAGCTGACAGGTTGTCAAGCCTTGTCACGCCTCACTGACTGACTTGACAGGTGACAACAATGCACCACATGTCAGAGTGTCACTCACTTGTCTACCTGTCAAGCTGTCACCTGTCAAGCTGACAGGTTGTCAAGCCTTGTCACGCCTCACTGACTGACTTGACAGGTGACAACAATGCACCACATGTCAGAGTGTCACTCACTTGTCTACCTGTCAAGCTGTCACCTGTCAAGCTGACAGGTTGTCAAGCCTTGTCACGCCTCACTGACTGACTTGACAGGTGACAACAATGCACCACATGTCAGAGTGTCACTCACTTGTCTACCTGTCAAGCTGTCACCTGTCAAGCTGACAGGTTGTCAAGCCTTGTCACGCCTCACTGACTGACTTGACAGGTGACAACAATGCACCACATGTCAGAGTGTCACTCACTTGTCTACCTGTCAAGCTGTCACCTGTCAAGCTGACAGGTTGTCAAGCCTTGTCACGCCTCACTGACTGACTTGACAGTGACAACAATGCACCACATGTCAGAGTGTCACTCACTTGTCTACCTGTCAAGCTGTCACCTGTCAAGCTGACAGGTTGTCAAGCCTTGTCACGCCTCACTGACTGACTTGACAGGTGACAACAATGCACCACATGTCAGAGTGTCACTCACTTGTCTACCTGTCAAGCTGTCACCTGTCAAGCTGACAGGTTGTCAAGCCTTGTCACGCCTCACTGACTGACTTGACAGGTGACAACAATGCACCACATGTCAGAGTGTCACTCACTTGTCTACCTGTCAAGCTGTACCTGTCAAGCTGACAGGTTGTCAAGCCTTGTCACGCCTCACTGACTGACTTGACAGTGACAACAATGCACCACATGTCAGAGTGTCACTCACTTGTCTACCTGTCAAGCTGTCACCTGTCAAGCTGACAGGTTGTCAAGCCTTGTCACGCCTCACTGACTGACTTGACAGGTGACAACAATGCACCACATGTCAGAGTGTCACTCACTTGTCTACCTGTCAAGCTGTCACCTGTCAAGCTGACAGGTTGTCAAGCCTTGTCACGCCTCACTGACTGACTTGACAGGTGACAACAATGCACCACATGTCAGAGTGTCACTCACTTGTCTACCTGTCAAGCTGTCACCTGTCAAGCTGACAGGTTGTCAAGCCTTGTCACGCCTCACTGACTGACTTGACAGGTGACAACAATGCACCACATGTCAGAGTGTCACTCACTTGTCTACCTGTCAAGCTGTCACCTGTCAAGCTGACAGGTTGTCAAGCCTTGTCACGCCTCACTGACTGACTTGACAGTGACAACAATGCACCACATGTCAGAGTGTCACTCACTTGTCTACCTGTCAAGCTGTCACCTGTCAAGCTGACAGGTTGTCAAGCCTTGTCACGCCTCACTGACTGACTTGACAGGTGACAACAATGCACCACATGTCAGAGTGTCACTCACTGTCTACCTGTCAAGCTGTCACCTGTCAAGCTGACAGGTTGTCAAGCCTTGTCACGCCACTCACTGACTGACTTGACAGTGACAACAATGCACCACATGTCAGAGTTGCACTCACTTGTCTACCTGTCAAGCTGTACCTTCAA
>MRSW03000120.1:0-21340 GCA_001923025.3 Taenia multiceps | reverse complement strand
AAGCTGTCCCACCTGTCAAGCTGTCAGGTTTTCAAGCCTTGTCACGCCTCACTGACTGCCTTGAGAGGTGACAACAGGCACCACATTCAGAGTGTCACTCACTTGTCTACCTGTCAAGCTGTTCACCGTCAAGCTGACAGTTGTCAAGCCTTGTCACGCCTCACTGACTGACTTGACAGGTGACAACCCACATGTCAGAGTGTCACTCACTTGTCTACCTGTCAAGCTGTCACCGTCAAGCTGACAGTTGTCAGCCTTGTCACGCCTCACTGACTGACTTGACAGGTGACAACAATGCCCACATGTCAGATGTCACTCACTTGTCTACCTGTCAGCTGTCACCTGTCAAGCTGACAGGTTGTCAAGCCTTGTTCAACGCCTCACTGACTGACTTGAAGTGACAACAATGCACCACATGTCAGAGGTCACTCACTTGTCTACCTGTCAAGCTGTCACCTGTCAAGCTGACAGGTTGTCAAGCCTTGTCACGCCTCACTGACTGACTTGACAGGTGACAACAATGCACCACATGTCAGATGTCACTCACTTGTCTACCTGTCAAGCTGTCACCTGTCAGCTGACAGGTTGTCAAGCCTTGTCACGCCTCACTGACTGACTTGCAGGTGACAACAATGCACCACATGCAGAGTGTCACTCACTTGTCTACCTGTCAAGCTGTCACCTGTCAAGCTGACAGGTTGTCAAGCCTTGTCACGCCTCACTGACTGACTTGACAGGTGACAACAATGCACCACATGTCAGAGTGTCACTCACTTGTCTACCTGTCAAGCTGTCACCTGTCAGCTGACAGGTTGTCAAGCCTTGTCACGCCTCACTGACTGACTTGACAGGTGACAACAATGCACCACATGTCAGAGTGTCACTCACTTGTCTACCTGTCAAGCTGTCACCTGTCAAGCTGACAGGTTGTCAAGCCTTGTCACGCCTCACTGACTGACTTACAGGACAACATGCACCACATGTCAGAGTGTCACTCACTTCTACCTGTCAAGCTGTCACCTGTCAAGCTGACAGGTTGTCAAGCCTGTCACGCCTCACTGACTGACTTGAAGGTGACAACAATGCACCACATGTCAGAGTGTCACTCACTTGTCTACCTGTCAAGCTGTCACCTGTCAAGCTGACAGTTGTCAAGCCTTGTCACGCCTCACTGACTGACTTGACCTGCAACAATGCACCCACATGTCAGAGTGTCACTCACTTGTCTACCTGTCAAGCTGTCACCTGTCAAGCTGACAGGTTGTCAAGCCTTGTCACGCCTCACTGACTGACTTGACAGTGACAACAATGCACCACATGTCAGAGTGTCACTCACTTGTCTACCTGTCAAGCTGTCACCTGTCAAGCTGACAGGTTGTCAGCCTTGTCACGCCTCACTGACTGACTTGACAGTGACAACAATGCACCACACCAGAGTGTCACTCACTTTGTCTACCTGTCAAGCTGTCACCTGTCAAGCTGACAGGTTGTCAAGCCTTGTCACGCCACTCACTGACTGACTTGAGAGTGACAACAATGCACCACATGTCAGAGTGTCACTCACTTGTCTACCTGTCAAGCTGTCACCTGTCAAGCTGACAGGTTGTCAAGCCTTGTCACGCCTCACTGACTGACTTGACGTGACAACATGCACCACATGTCAGAGTGTCACTCACTTGTCTACCTGTCCACTGTCACCTGTCAAGCTGACAGGTTGTCAAGCCTTGTCACGCCTCACTGACTGACTTGACAGTGACAACATGCACCACATGTCAGAGTGTCACTCACTTGTCTACCTGTCAAGCTGTCACCTGTCAAGCTGACAGGTTGTCAAGCCTTGTCACGCCTCACTGACTGACTTGACAGGTGACAACAATGCACCACATGTCAGAGTGTCACTCACTTGTCTACCTGTCAAGCTGTCACCTGTCAGCTGACAGGTTGTCAAGCCTTGTCACGCCTCACTGACTGACTTGACAGTGACAACAATGCACCACATGTCAGAGTGTCACTCACTTGTCTACCTGTCAAGCTGTCACCTGTCAAGCTGACAGGTTGTCAAGCCTTGTCACGCCTCACTGACTGACTTGACAGTGACAACAATGCACCACATGTCAGAGTGTCACTCACTTGTCTACCTGTCAAGCTGTCCACCTGTCAAGCTGACAGGTTGTCAAGCCTTGTCACGCCTCACTGACTGACTTGACAGGTGACAACAAGCACCACATGTCAGAGTGTCACTCACTTGTCTACCTGTCAAGCTGTCACCTGTCAAGCTGACAGGTTGTCAAGCCTTGTCACGCCTCACTGACTGACTTGACAGGTGACAACAATGCACCACATGTCGAGTGTCACTCACTTGTCTACCTGTCAAGCTGTCACCTGTCAAGCTGACAGGTTGTCAAGCCTTGTCACGCCTCACTGACTGACTTGACAGGTGACAACAATGCACCACATGTCAGAGTGTCACTCACTTGTCTACCTGTCAAGCTGTCACCTGTCAAGCTGACAGGTTGTCAAGCCTTGTCACGCCTCACTGACTGACTTGACAGGTGACAACAATGCACCACATGTCAGAGTGTCACTCACTTGTCTACCTGTCAAGCTGTCACCTGTCAAGCTGACAGGTTGTCAAGCCTTGTCACGCCTCACTGACTGACTTGACAGGTGACAACAATGCACCACATGTCAGAGTGTCACTCACTTGTCTACCTGTCAAGCTGTCACCTGTCAAGCTGACAGGTTGTCAAGCCTTGTCACGCCTCACTGACTGACTTGACAGGTGACAACAATGCACCACATGTCAGAGTGTCACTCACTTGTCTACCTGTCAAGCTGTCACCTGTCAAGCTGACAGGTTGTCAAGCCTTGTCACGCCTCACTGACTGACTTGACAGGTGACAACAATGCACCACATGTCAGAGTGTCACTCACTTGTCTACCTGTCAAGCTGTCACCTGTCAAGCTGACAGGTTGTCAAGCCTTGTCACGCCTCACTGACTGACTTGACAGGTGACAACAATGCACCACATGTCAGAGTGTCACTCACTTGTCTACCTGTCAAGCTGTCACCTGTCAAGCTGACAGGTTGTCAAGCCTTGTCACGCCTCACTGACTGACTTGACAGGTGACAACAATGCACCACATGTCAGAGTGTCACTCACTTGTCTACCTGTCAAGCTGTCACCTGTCAAGCTGACAGGTTGTCAAGCCTTGTCACGCCTCACTGACTGACTTGACAGGTGACAACAATGCACCACATGTCAGAGTGTCACTCACTTGTCTACCTGTCAAGCTGTCACCTGTCAAGCTGACAGGTTGTCAAGCCTTGTCACGCCTCACTGACTGACTTGACAGTGACAACAATGCACCACATGTCAGAGTGTCACTCACTTGTCTACCTGTCAAGCTGTCACCTGTCAAGCTGACAGGTTGTCAAGCCTTGTCACGCCTCACTGACTGACTTGACAGGTGACAACAATGCACCACATGTCAGAGTGTCACTCACTTGTCTACCTGTCAAGCTGTCACCTGTCAAGCTGACAGGTTGTCAAGCCTTGTCACGCCTCACTGACTGACTTGACAGGTGACAACAATGCACCACATGTCAGAGTGTCACTCACTTGTCTACCTGTCAAGCTGTCACCTGTCAAGCTGACAGGTTGTCAAGCCTTGTCACGCCTCACTGACTGACTTGACAGGTGACAACAATGCACCACATGTCAGAGTGTCACTCACTTGTCTACCTGTCAAGCTGTCACCTGTCAAGCTGACAGGTTGTCAAGCCTTGTCACGCCTCACTGACTGACTTGACAGGTGACAACAATGCACCACATGTCAGAGTGTCACTCACTTGTCTACCTGTCAAGCTGTCACCTGTCAAGCTGACAGGTTGTCAAGCCTTGTCACGCCTCACTGACTGACTTGACAGGTGACAACAATGCACCACATGTCAGAGTGTCACTCACTTGTCTACCTGTCAAGCTGTCACCTGTCAAGCTGACAGGTTGTCAAGCCTTGTCACGCCTCACTGACTGACTTGACAGGTGACAACAATGCACCACATGTCAGAGTGTCACTCACTTGTCTACCTGTCAAGCTGTCACCTGTCAAGCTGACAGGTTGTCAAGCCTTGTCACGCCTCACTGACTGACTTGACAGGTGACAACAATGCACCACATGTCAGAGTGTCACTCACTTGTCTACCTGTCAAGCTGTCACCTGTCAAGCTGACAGGTTGTCAAGCCTTGTCACGCCTCACTGACTGACTTGACAGGTGACAACAATGCACCACATGTCAGAGTGTCACTCACTTGTCTACCTGTCAAGCTGTCACCTGTCAAGCTGACAGGTTGTCAAGCCTTGTCACGCCTCACTGACTGACTTGACAGGTGACAACAATGCACCACATGTCAGAGTGTCACTCACTTGTCTACCTGTCAAGCTGTCACCTGTCAAGCTGACAGGTTGTCAAGCCTTGTCACGCCTCACTGACTGACTTGACAGGTGACAACAATGCACCACATGTCAGAGTGTCACTCACTTGTCTACCTGTCAAGCTGTCACCTGTCAAGCTGACAGGTTGTCAAGCCTTGTCACGCCTCACTGACTGACTTGACAGGTGACAACAATGCACCACATGTCAGAGTGTCACTCACTTGTCTACCTGTCAAGCTGTCACCTGTCAAGCTGACAGGTTGTCAAGCCTTGTCACGCCTCACTGACTGACTTGACAGGTGACAACAATGCACCACATGTCAGAGTGTCACTCACTTGTCTACCTGTCAAGCTGTCACCTGTCAAGCTGACAGGTTGTCAAGCCTTGTCACGCCTCACTGACTGACTTGACAGGTGACAACAATGCACCACATGTCAGAGTGTCACTCACCTCAAGCTGTCACCTGTCAACCTGTCAAGCCTTGTGTCTGACCTTGACAGGTGACAACAATGCACCACATGTCAGAGTGTCACTCACTTGTCTACCTGTCAAGCTGTCACCTGTCAAGCTGACAGGTTGTCAAGCCTTGTCACGCCTCACTGACTGACTTGACAGGTGACAACAATGCACCACATGTCAGAGTGTCACTCACTTGTCTACCTGTCAAGCTGTCACCTGTCAAGCTGACAGGTTGTCAAGCCTTGTCACGCCTCACTGACTGACTTGACAGGTGACAACAATGCACCACATGTCAGAGTGTCACTCACTTGTCTACCTGTCAAGCTGTCACCTGTCAAGCTGACAGGTTGTCAAGCCTTGTCACGCCTCACTGACTGACTTGACAGGTGACAACAATGCACCACATGTCAGAGTGTCACTCACTTGTCTACCTGTCAAGCTGTCACCTGTCAAGCTGACAGGTTGTCAAGCCTTGTCACGCCTCACTGACTGACTTGACAGGTGACAACAATGCACCACATGTCAGAGTGTCACTCACTTGTCTACCTGTCAAGCTGTCACCTGTCAAGCTGACAGGTTGTCAAGCCTTGTCACGCCTCACTGACTGACTTGACAGGTGACAACAATGCACCACATGTCAGAGTGTCACTCACTTGTCTACCTGTCAAGCTGTCACCTGTCAAGCTGACAGGTTGTCAAGCCTTGTCACGCCTCACTGACTGACTTGACAGGTGACAACAATGCACCACATGTCAGAGTGTCACTCACTTGTCTACCTGTCAAGCTGTCACCTGTCAAGCTGACAGGTTGTCAAGCCTTGTCACGCCTCACTGACTGACTTGACAGGTGACAACAATGCACCACATGTCAGAGTGTCACTCACTTGTCTACCTGTCAAGCTGTCACCTGTCAAGCTGACAGGTTGTCAAGCCTTGTCACGCCTCACTGACTGACTTGACAGGTGACAACAATGCACCACATGTCAGAGTGTCACTCACTTGTCTACCTGTCAAGCTGTCACCTGTCAAGCTGACAGGTTGTCAAGCCTTGTCACGCCTCACTGACTGACTTGACAGGTGACAACAATGCACCACATGTCAGAGTGTCACTCACTTGTCTACCTGTCAAGCTGTCACCTGTCAAGCTGACAGGTTGTCAAGCCTTGTCACGCCTCACTGACTGACTTGACAGGTGACAACAATGCACCACATGTCAGAGTGTCACTCACTTGTCTACCTGTCAAGCTGTCACCTGTCAAGCTGACAGGTTGTCAAGCCTTGTCACGCCTCACTGACTGACTTGACAGGTGACAACAATGCACCACATGTCAGAGTGTCACTCACTTGTCTACCTGTCAAGCTGTCACCTGTCAAGCTGACAGGTTGTCAAGCCTTGTCACGCCTCACTGACTGACTTGACAGGTGACAACAATGCACCACATGTCAGAGTGTCACTCACTTGTCTACCTGTCAAGCTGTCACCTGTCAAGCTGACAGGTTGTCAAGCCTTGTCACGCCTCACTGACTGACTTGAGGTGACAACAATGCACCACATGTCAGAGTGTCACTCACTTGTCTACCTGTCAAGCTGTCACCTGTCAAGCTGACAGGTTGTCAAGCCTTGTCACGCCTCACTGACTGACTTGACAGGTGACAACAATGCACCACATGTCAGAGTGTCACTCACTTGTCTACCTGTCAAGCTGTCACCTGTCAAGCTGACAGGTTGTCAAGCCTTGTCACGCCTCACTGACTGACTTGACAGGTGACAACAATGCACCACATGTCAGAGTGTCACTCACTTGTCTACCTGTCAAGCTGTCACCTGTCAAGCTGACAGGTTGTCAAGCCTTGTCACGCCTCACTGACTGACTTGACAGGTGACAACAATGCACCACATGTCAGAGTGTCACTCACTTGTCTACCTGTCAAGCTGTCACCTGTCAAGCTGACAGGTTGTCAAGCCTTGTCACGCCTCACTGACTGACTTGACAGGTGACAACAATGCACCACATGTCAGAGTGTCACTCACTTGTCTACCTGTCAAGCTGTCACCTGTCAAGCTGACAGGTTGTCAAGCCTTGTCACGCCTCACTGACTGACTTGACAGGTGACAACAATGCACCACATGTCAGAGTGTCACTCACTTGTCTACCTGTCAAGCTGTCACCTGTCAAGCTGACAGGTTGTCAAGCCTTGTCACGCCTCACTGACTGACTTGACAGGTGACAACAATGCACCACATGTCAGAGTGTCACTCACTTGTCTACCTGTCAAGCTGTCACCTGTCAAGCTGACAGGTTGTCAAGCCTTGTCACGCCTCACTGACTGACTTGACAGGTGACAACAATGCACCACATGTCAGAGTGTCACTCACTTGTCTACCTGTCAAGCTGTCACCTGTCAAGCTGACAGGTTGTCAAGCCTTGTCACGCCTCACTGACTGACTTGACAGGTGACAACAATGCACCACATGTCAGAGTGTCACTCACTTGTCTACCTGTCAAGCTGTCACCTGTCAAGCTGACAGGTTGTCAAGCCTTGTCACGCCTCACTGACTGACTTGACAGGTGACAACAATGCACCACATGTCAGAGTGTCACTCACTTGTCTACCTGTCAAGCTGTCACCTGTCAAGCTGACAGGTTGTCAAGCCTTGTCACGCCTCACTGACTGACTTGACAGGTGACAACAATGCACCACATGTCAGAGTGTCACTCACTTGTCTACCTGTCAAGCTGTCACCTGTCAAGCTGACAGGTTGTCAAGCCTTGTCACGCCTCACTGACTGACTTGACAGGTGACAACAATGCACCACATGTCAGAGTGTCACTCACTTGTCTACCTGTCAAGCTGTCACCTGTCAAGCTGACAGGTTGTCAAGCCTTGTCACGCCTCACTGACTGACTTGACAGGTGACAACAATGCACCACATGTCAGAGTGTCACTCACTTGTCTACCTGTCAAGCTGTCACCTGTCAAGCTGACAGGTTGTCAAGCCTTGTCACGCCTCACTGACTGACTTGACAGGTGACAACAATGCACCACATGTCAGAGTGTCACTCACTTGTCTACCTGTCAAGCTGTCACCTGTCAAGCTGACAGGTTGTCAAGCCTTGTCACGCCTCACTGACTGACTTGACAGGTGACAACAATGCACCACATGTCAGAGTGTCACTCACTTGTCTACCTGTCAAGCTGTCACCTGTCAAGCTGACAGGTTGTCAAGCCTTGTCACGCCTCACTGACTGACTTGACAGGTGACAACAATGCACCACATGTCAGAGTGTCACTCACTTGTCTACCTGTCAAGCTGTCACCTGTCAAGCTGACAGGTTGTCAAGCCTTGTCACGCCTCACTGACTGACTTGACAGGTGACAACAATGCACCACATGTCAGAGTGTCACTCACTTGTCTACCTGTCAAGCTGTCACCTGTCAAGCTGACAGGTTGTCAAGCCTTGTCACGCCTCACTGACTGACTTGACAGGTGACAACAATGCACCACATGTCAGAGTGTCACTCACTTGTCTACCTGTCAAGCTGTCACCTGTCAAGCTGACAGGTTGTCAAGCCTTGTCACGCCTCACTGACTGACTTGACAGGTGACAACAATGCACCACATGTCAGAGTGTCACTCACTTGTCTACCTGTCAAGCTGTCACCTGTCAAGCTGACAGGTTGTCAAGCCTTGTCACGCCTCACTGACTGACTTGACAGGTGACAACAATGCACCACATGTCAGAGTGTCACTCACTTGTCTACCTGTCAAGCTGTCACCTGTCAAGCTGACAGGTTGTCAAGCCTTGTCACGCCTCACTGACTGACTTGACAGGTGACAACAATGCACCACATGTCAGAGTGTCACTCACTTGTCTACCTGTCAAGCTGTCACCTGTCAAGCTGACAGGTTGTCAAGCCTTGTCACGCCTCACTGACTGACTTGACAGGTGACAACAATGCACCACATGTCAGAGTGTCACTCACTTGTCTACCTGTCAAGCTGTCACCTGTCAAGCTGACAGGTTGTCAAGCCTTGTCACGCCTCACTGACTGACTTGACAGGTGACAACAATGCACCACATGTCAGAGTGTCACTCACTTGTCTACCTGTCAAGCTGTCACCTGTCAAGCTGACAGGTTGTCAAGCCTTGTCACGCCTCACTGACTGACTTGACAGGTGACAACAATGCACCACATGTCAGAGTGTCACTCACTTGTCTACCTGTCAAGCTGTCACCTGTCAAGCTGACAGGTTGTCAAGCCTTGTCACGCCTCACTGACTGACTTGACAGGTGACAACAATGCACCACATGTCAGAGTGTCACTCACTTGTCTACCTGTCAAGCTGTCACCTGTCAAGCTGACAGGTTGTCAAGCCTTGTCACGCCTCACTGACTGACTTGACAGTGACAACAATGCACCACATGTCAGAGTGTCACTCACTTGTCTACCTGTCAAGCTGTCACCTGTCAAGCTGACAGGTTGTCAAGCCTTGTCACGCCTCACTGACTGACTTGACAGGTGACAACAATGCACCACATGTCAGAGTGTCACTCACTTGTCTACCTGTCAAGCTGTCACCTGTCAAGCTGACAGGTTGTCAAGCCTTGTCACGCCTCACTGACTGACTTGACAGGTGACAACAATGCACCACATGTCAGAGTGTCACTCACTTGTCTACCTGTCAAGCTGTCACCTGTCAAGCTGACAGGTTGTCAAGCCTTGTCACGCCTCACTGACTGACTTGACAGGTGACAACAATGCACCACATGTCAGAGTGTCACTCACTTGTCTACCTGTCAAGCTGTCACCTGTCAAGCTGACAGGTTGTCAAGCCTTGTCACGCCTCACTGACTGACTTGACAGGTGACAACAATGCACCACATGTCAGAGTGTCACTCACTTGTCTACCTGTCAAGCTGTCACCTGTCAAGCTGACAGGTTGTCAAGCCTTGTCACGCCTCACTGACTGACTTGACAGGTGACAACAATGCACCACATGTCAGAGTGTCACTCACTTGTCTACCTGTCAAGCTGTCACCTGTCAAGCTGACAGGTTGTCAAGCCTTGTCACGCCTCACTGACTGACTTGACAGGTGACAACAATGCACCACATGTCAGAGTGTCACTCACTTGTCTACCTGTCAAGCTGTCACCTGTCAAGCTGACAGGTTGTCAAGCCTTGTCACGCCTCACTGACTGACTTGACAGGTGACAACAATGCACCACATGTCAGAGTGTCACTCACTTGTCTACCTGTCAAGCTGTCACCTGTCAAGCTGACAGGTTGTCAAGCCTTGTCACGCCTCACTGACTGACTTGACAGGTGACAACAATGCACCACATGTCAGAGTGTCACTCACTTGTCTACCTGTCAAGCTGTCACCTGTCAAGCTGACAGGTTGTCAAGCCTTGTCACGCCTCACTGACTGACTTGACAGGTGACAACAATGCACCACATGTCAGAGTGTCACTCACTTGTCTACCTGTCAAGCTGTCACCTGTCAAGCTGACAGGTTGTCAAGCCTTGTCACGCCTCACTGACTGACTTGACAGGTGACAACAATGCACCACATGTCAGAGTGTCACTCACTTGTCTACCTGTCAAGCTGTCACCTGTCAAGCTGACAGGTTGTCAAGCCTTGTCACGCCTCACTGACTGACTTGACAGGTGACAACAATGCACCACATGTCAGAGTGTCACTCACTTGTCTACCTGTCAAGCTGTCACCTGTCAAGCTGACAGGTTGTCAAGCCTTGTCACGCCTCACTGACTGACTTGACAGGTGACAACAATGCACCACATGTCAGAGTGTCACTCACTGTCTACCTGTCAAGCTGTCACCTGTCAAGCTGACAGGTTGTCAAGCCTTGTCACGCCTCACTGACTGACTTGACAGGTGACAACAATGCACCACATGTCAGAGTGTCACTCACTTGTCTACCTGTCAAGCTGTCACCTGTCAAGCTGACAGGTTGTCAAGCCTTGTCACGCCTCACTGACTGACTTGACAGGTGACAACAATGCACCACATGTCAGAGTGTCACTCACTTGTCTACCTGTCAAGCTGTCACCTGTCAAGCTGACAGGTTGTCAAGCCTTGTCACGCCTCACTGACTGACTTGACAGGTGACAACAATGCACCACATGTCAGAGTGTCACTCACTTGTCTACCTGTCAAGCTGTCACCTGTCAAGCTGACAGGTTGTCAAGCCTTGTCACGCCTCACTGACTGACTTGACAGGTGACAACAATGCACCACATGTCAGAGTGTCACTCACTTGTCTACCTGTCAAGCTGTCACCTGTCAAGCTGACAGGTTGTCAAGCCTTGTCACGCCTCACTGACTGACTTGACAGGTGACAACAATGCACCACATGTCAGAGTGTCACTCACTTGTCTACCTGTCAAGCTGTCACCTGTCAAGCTGACAGGTTGTCAAGCCTTGTCACGCCTCACTGACTGACTTGACAGGTGACAACAATGCACCACATGTCAGAGTGTCACTCACTTGTCTACCTGTCAAGCTGTCACCTGTCAAGCTGACAGGTTGTCAAGCCTTGTCACGCCTCACTGACTGACTTGACAGGTGACAACAATGCACCACATGTCAGAGTGTCACTCACTTGTCTACCTGTCAAGCTGTCACCTGTCAAGCTGACAGGTTGTCAAGCCTTGTCACGCCTCACTGACTGACTTGACAGTGACAACAATGCACCACATGTCAGAGTGTCACTCACTTGTCTACCTGTCAAGCTGTCACCTGTCAAGCTGACAGGTTGTCAAGCCTTGTCACGCCTCACTGACTGACTTGACAGGTGACAACAATGCACCACATGTCAGAGTGTCACTCACTTGTCTACCTGTCAAGCTGTCACCTGTCAAGCTGACAGGTTGTCAAGCCTTGTCACGCCTCACTGACTGACTTGACAGTGACAACAATGCACCACATGTCAGAGTGTCACTCACTTGTCTACCTGTCAAGCTGTCACCTGTCAAGCTGACAGGTTGTCAAGCCTTGTCACGCCTCACTGACTGACTTGACAGGTGACAACAATGCACCACATGTCAGAGTGTCACTCACTTGTCTACCTGTCAAGCTGTCACCTGTCAAGCTGACAGGTTGTCAAGCCTTGTCACGCCTCACTGACTGACTTGACAGGTGACAACAATGCACCACATGTCAGAGTGTCACTCACTTGTCTACCTGTCAAGCTGTCACCTGTCAAGCTGACAGGTTGTCAAGCCTTGTCACGCCTCACTGACTGACTTGACAGGTGACAACAATGCACCACATGTCAGAGTGTCACTCACTTGTCTACCTGTCAAGCTGTCACCTGTCAAGCTGACAGGTTGTCAAGCCTTGTCACGCCTCACTGACTGACTTGACAGGTGACAACAATGCACCACATGTCAGAGTGTCACTCACTTGTCTACCTGTCAAGCTGTCACCTGTCAAGCTGACAGGTTGTCAAGCCTTGTCACGCCTCACTGACTGACTTGAGGTGACAACAATGCACCACATGTCAGAGTGTCACTCACTTGTCTACCTGTCAAGCTGTCACCTGTCAAGCTGACAGGTTGTCAAGCCTTGTCACGCCTCACTGACTGACTTGACAGGTGACAACAATGCACCACATGTCAGAGTGTCACTCACTTGTCTACCTGTCAAGCTGTCACCTGTCAAGCTGACAGGTTGTCAAGCCTTGTCACGCCTCACTGACTGACTTGACAGGTGACAACAATGCACCACATGTCAGAGTGTCACTCACTTGTCTACCTGTCAAGCTGTCACCTGTCAAGCTGACAGGTTGTCAAGCCTTGTCACGCCTCACTGACTGACTTGACAGGTGACAACAATGCACCACATGTCAGAGTGTCACTCACTTGTCTACCTGTCAAGCTGTCACCTGTCAAGCTGACAGGTTGTCAAGCCTTGTCACGCCTCACTGACTGACTTGACAGGTGACAACAATGCACCACATGTCAGAGTGTCACTCACTTGTCTACCTGTCAAGCTGTCACCTGTCAAGCTGACAGGTTGTCAAGCCTTGTCACGCCTCACTGACTGACTTGACAGGTGACAACAATGCACCACATGTCAGAGTGTCACTCACTTGTCTACCTGTCAAGCTGTCACCTGTCAAGCTGACAGGTTGTCAAGCCTTGTCACGCCTCACTGACTGACTTGACAGGTGACAACAATGCACCACATGTCAGAGTGTCACTCACTTGTCTACCTGTCAAGCTGTCACCTGTCAAGCTGACAGGTTGTCAAGCCTTGTCACGCCTCACTGACTGACTTGACAGGTGACAACAATGCACCACATGTCAGAGTGTCACTCACTGTCTACCTGTCAAGCTGTCACCTGTCAAGCTGACAGGTTGTCAAGCCTTGTCACGCCTCACTGACTGACTTGACAGGTGACAACAATGCACCACATGTCAGAGTGTCACTCACTTGTCTACCTGTCAAGCTGTCACCTGTCAAGCTGACAGGTTGTCAAGCCTTGTCACGCCTCACTGACTGACTTGACAGGTGACAACAATGCACCACATGTCAGAGTGTCACTCACTTGTCTACCTGTCAAGCTGTCACCTGTCAAGCTGACAGGTTGTCAAGCCTTGTCACGCCTCACTGACTGACTTGACAGGTGACAACAATGCACCACATGTCAGAGTGTCACTCACTTGTCTACCTGTCAAGCTGTCACCTGTCAAGCTGACAGGTTGTCAAGCCTTGTCACGCCTCACTGACTGACTTGACAGGTGACAACAATGCACCACATGTCAGAGTGTCACTCACTTGTCTACCTGTCAAGCTGTCACCTGTCAAGCTGACAGGTTGTCAAGCCTTGTCACGCCTCACTGACTGACTTGAAGGTGACAACAATGCACCACATGTCAGAGTGTCACTCACTTGTCTACCTGTCAAGCTGTCACCTGTCAAGCTGACAGGTTGTCAAGCCTTGTCACGCCTCACTGACTGACTTGACAGTGACAACAATGCACCACATGTCAGAGTGTCACTCACTTGTCTACCTGTCAAGCTGTCACCTGTCAAGCTGACAGGTTGTCAAGCCTTGTCACGCCTCACTGACTGACTTGACAGGTGACAACAATGCACCACATGTCAGAGTGTCACTCACTTGTCTACCTGTCAAGCTGTCACCTGTCAAGCTGACAGGTTGTCAAGCCTTGTCACGCCTCACTGACTGACTTGACAGGTGACAACAATGCACCACATGTCAGAGTGTCACTCACTTGTCTACCTGTCAAGCTGTCACCTGTCAAGCTGACAGGTTGTCAAGCCTTGTCACGCCTACTGACTGACTTGACAGGTGACAACAATGCACCACATGTCAGAGTGTCACTCACTTGTCTACCTGTCAAGCTGTCACCTGTCAAGCTGACAGGTTGTCAAGCCTTGTCACGCCTCACTGACTGACTTGACAGGTGACAACAATGCACCACATGTCAGAGTGTCACTCACTTGTCTACCTGTCAAGCTGTCACCTGTCAAGCTGACAGGTTGTCAAGCCTTGTCACGCCTCACTGACTGACTTGACAGGTGACAACAATGCACCACATGTCAGAGTGTCACTCACTTGTCTACCTGTCAAGCTGTCACCTGTCAAGCTGACAGGTTGTCAAGCCTTGTCACGCCTCACTGACTGACTTGACAGGTGACAACAATGCACCACATGTCAGAGTGTCACTCACTTGTCTACCTGTCAAGCTGTCACCTGTCAAGCTGACAGGTTGTCAAGCCTTGTCACGCCTCACTGACTGACTTGACAGGTGACAACAATGCACCACATGTCAGAGTGTCACTCACTTGTCTACCTGTCAAGCTGTCACCTGTCAAGCTGACAGGTTGTCAAGCCTTGTCACGCCTCACTGACTGACTTGACAGGTGACAACAATGCACCACATGTCAGAGTGTCACTCACTTGTCTACCTGTCAAGCTGTCACCTGTCAAGCTGACAGGTTGTCAAGCCTTGTCACGCCTCACTGACTGACTTGACAGGTGACAACAATGCACCACATGTCAGAGTGTCACTCACTTGTCTACCTGTCAAGCTGTCACCTGTCAAGCTGACAGGTTGTCAAGCCTTGTCACGCCTCACTGACTGACTTGACAGGTGACAACAATGCACCACATGTCAGAGTGTCACTCACTTGTCTACCTGTCAAGCTGTCACCTGTCAAGCTGACAGGTTGTCAAGCCTTGTCACGCCTCACTGACTGACTTGACAGGTGACAACAATGCACCACATGTCAGAGTGTCACTCACTTGTCTACCTGTCAAGCTGTCACCTGTCAAGCTGACAGGTTGTCAAGCCTTGTCACGCCTCACTGACTGACTTGACAGGTGACAACAATGCACCACATGTCAGAGTGTCACTCACTTGTCTACCTGTCAAGCTGTCACCTGTCAAGCTGACAGGTTGTCAAGCCTTGTCACGCCTCACTGACTGACTTGACAGGTGACAACAATGCACCACATGTCAGAGTGTCACTCACTTGTCTACCTGTCAAGCTGTCACCTGTCAAGCTGACAGGTTGTCAAGCCTTGTCACGCCTCACTGACTGACTTGACAGGTGACAACAATGCACCACATGTCAGAGTGTCACTCACTTGTCTACCTGTCAAGCTGTCACCTGTCAAGCTGACAGGTTGTCAAGCCTTGTCACGCCTCACTGACTGACTTGAGACAGGTGACAACAATGCACCACATGTCAGAGTGTCACTCACTTGTCTACCTGTCAAGCTGTCACCTGTCAAGCTGACAGGTTGTCAAGCCTTGTCACGCCTCACTGACTGACTTGACAGGTGACAACAATGCACCACATGTCAGAGTGTCACTCACTTGTCTACCTGTCAAGCTGTCACCTGTCAAGCTGACAGGTTGTCAAGCCTTGTCACGCCTCACTGACTGACTTGACAGGTGACAACAATGCACCACATGTCAGAGTGTCACTCACTTGTCTACCTGTCAAGCTGTCACCTGTCAAGCTGACAGGTTGTCAAGCCTTGTCACGCCTCACTGACTGACTTGACAGGTGACAACAATGCACCACATGTCAGAGTGTCACTCACTTGTCTACCTGTCAAGCTGTCACCTGTCAAGCTGACAGGTTGTCAAGCCTTGTCACGCCTCACTGACTGACTTGACAGGTGACAACAATGCACCACATGTCAGAGTGTCACTCACTTGTCTACCTGTCAAGCTGTCACCTGTCAAGCTGACAGGTTGTCAAGCCTTGTCACGCCTCACTGACTGACTTGACAGGTGACAACAATGCACCACATGTCAGAGTGTCACTCACTTGTCTACCTGTCAAGCTGTCACCTGTCAAGCTGACAGGTTGTCAAGCCTTGTCACGCCTCACTGACTGACTTGACAGGTGACAACAATGCACCACATGTCAGAGTGTCACTCACTTGTCTACCTGTCAAGCTGTCACCTGTCAAGCTGACAGGTTGTCAAGCCTTGTCACGCCTCACTGACTGACTTGACAGGTGACAACAATGCACCACATGTCAGAGTGTCACTCACTTGTCTACCTGTCAAGCTGTCACCTGTCAAGCTGACAGGTTGTCAAGCCTTGTCACGCCTCACTGACTGACTTGACAGGTGACAACAATGCACCACATGTCAGAGTGTCACTCACTTGTCTACCTGTCAAGCTGTCACCTGTCAAGCTGACAGGTTGTCAAGCCTTGTCACGCCTCACTGACTGACTTGACAGGTGACAACAATGCACCACATGTCAGAGTGTCACTCACTTGTCTACCTGTCAAGCTGTCACCTGTCAAGCTGACAGGTTGTCAAGCCTTGTCACGCCTCACTGACTGACTTGACAGGTGACAACAATGCACCACATGTCAGAGTGTCACTCACTTGTCTACCTGTCAAGCTGTCACCTGTCAAGCTGACAGGTTGTCAAGCCTTGTCACGCCTCACTGACTGACTTGACAGGTGACAACAATGCACCACATGTCAGAGTGTCACTCACTTGTCTACCTGTCAAGCTGTCACCTGTCAAGCTGACAGGTTGTCAAGCCTTGTCACGCCTCACTGACTGACTTGACAGGTGACAACAATGCACCACATGTCAGAGTGTCACTCACTTGTCTACCTGTCAAGCTGTCACCTGTCAAGCTGACAGGTTGTCAAGCCTTGTCACGCCTCACTGACTGACTTGACAGGTGACAACAATGCACCACATGTCAGAGTGTCACTCACTTGTCTACCTGTCAAGCTGTCACCTGTCAAGCTGACAGGTTGTCAAGCCTTGTCACGCCTCACTGACTGACTTGACAGGTGACAACAATGCACCACATGTCAGAGTGTCACTCACTTGTCTACCTGTCAAGCTGTCACCTGTCAAGCTGACAGGTTGTCAAGCCTTGTCACGCCTCACTGACTGACTTGACAGGTGACAACAATGCACCACATGTCAGAGTGTCACTCACTTGTCTACCTGTCAAGCTGTCACCTGTCAAGCTGACAGGTTGTCAAGCCTTGTCACGCCTCACTGACTGACTTGACAGGTGACAACAATGCACCACATGTCAGAGTGTCACTCACTTGTCTACCTGTCAAGCTGTCACCTGTCAAGCTGACAGGTTGTCAAGCCTTGTCACGCCTCACTGACTGACTTGACAGGTGACAACAATGCACCACATGTCAGAGTGTCACTCACTTGTCTACCTGTCAAGCTGTCACCTGTCAAGCTGACAGGTTGTCAAGCCTTGTCACGCCTCACTGACTGACTTGACAGGTGACAACAATGCACCACATGTCAGAGTGTCACTCACTTGTCTACCTGTCAAGCTGTCACCTGTCAAGCTGACAGGTTGTCAAGCCTTGTCACGCCTCACTGACTGACTTGACAGGTGACAACAATGCACCACATGTCAGAGTGTCACTCACTTGTCTACCTGTCAAGCTGTCACCTGTCAAGCTGACAGGTTGTCAAGCCTTGTCACGCCTCACTGACTGACTTGACAGGTGACAACAATGCACCACATGTCAGAGTGTCACTCACTTGTCTACCTGTCAAGCTGTCACCTGTCAAGCTGACAGGTTGTCAAGCCTTGTCACGCCTCACTGACTGACTTGACAGGTGACAACAATGCACCACATGTCAGAGTGTCACTCACTTGTCTACCTGTCAAGCTGTCACCTGTCAAGCTGACAGGTTGTCAAGCCTTGTCACGCCTCACTGACTGACTTGACAGGTGACAACAATGCACCACATGTCAGAGTGTCACTCACTTGTCTACCTGTCAAGCTGTCACCTGTCAAGCTGACAGGTTGTCAAGCCTTGTCACGCCTCACTGACTGACTTGACAGGTGACAACAATGCACCACATGTCAGAGTGTCACTCACTTGTCTACCTGTCAAGCTGTCACCTGTCAAGCTGACAGGTTGTCAAGCCTTGTCACGCCTCACTGACTGACTTGACAGGTGACAACAATGCACCACATGTCAGAGTGTCACTCACTTGTCTACCTGTCAAGCTGTCACCTGTCAAGCTGACAGGTTGTCAAGCCTTGTCACGCCTCACTGACTGACTTGACAGGTGACAACAATGCACCACATGTCAGAGTGTCACTCACTTGTCTACCTGTCAAGCTGTCACCTGTCAAGCTGACAGGTTGTCAAGCCTTGTCACGCCTCACTGACTGACTTGAGAGGTGACAACAATGCACCACATGTCAGAGTGTCACTCACTTGTCTACCTGTCAAGCTGTCACCTGTCAAGCTGACAGGTTGTCAAGCCTTGTCACGCCTCACTGACTGACTTGACAGGTGACAACAATGCACCACATGTCAGAGTGTCACTCACTTGTCTACCTGTCAAGCTGTCACCTGTCAAGCTGACAGGTTGTCAAGCCTTGTCACGCCTCACTGACTGACTTGACAGGTGACAACAATGCACCACATGTCAGAGTGTCACTCACTTGTCTACCTGTCAAGCTGTCACCTGTCAAGCTGACAGGTTGTCAAGCCTTGTCACGCCTCACTGACTGACTTGACAGGTGACAACAATGCACCACATGTCAGAGTGTCACTCACTTGTCTACCTGTCAAGCTGTCACCTGTCAAGCTGACAGGTTGTCAAGCCTTGTCACGCCTCACTGACTGACTTGACAGGTGACAACAATGCACCACATGTCAGAGTGTCACTCACTTGTCTACCTGTCAAGCTGTCACCTGTCAAGCTGACAGGTTGTCAAGCCTTGTCACGCCTCACTGACTGACTTGACAGGTGACAACAATGCACCACATGTCAGAGTGTCACTCACTTGTCTACCTGTCAAGCTGTCACCTGTCAAGCTGACAGGTTGTCAAGCCTTGTCACGCCTCACTGACTGACTTGACAGGTGACAACAATGCACCACATGTCAGAGTGTCACTCACTTGTCTACCTGTCAAGCTGTCACCTGTCAAGCTGACAGGTTGTCAAGCCTTGTCACGCCTCACTGACTGACTTGACAGGTGACAACAATGCACCACATGTCAGAGTGTCACTCACTTGTCTACCTGTCAAGCTGTCACCTGTCAAGCTGACAGGTTGTCAAGCCTTGTCACGCCTCACTGACTGACTTGACAGGTGACAACAATGCACCACATGTCAGAGTGTCACTCACTTGTCTACCTGTCAAGCTGTCACCTGTCAAGCTGACAGGTTGTCAAGCCTTGTCACGCCTCACTGACTGACTTGACAGGTGACAACAATGCACCACATGTCAGAGTGTCACTCACTTGTCTACCTGTCAAGCTGTCACCTGTCAAGCTGACAGGTTGTCAAGCCTTGTCACGCCTCACTGACTGACTTGACAGGTGACAACAATGCACCACATGTCAGAGTGTCACTCACTTGTCTACCTGTCAAGCTGTCACCTGTCAAGCTGACAGGTTGTCAAGCCTTGTCACGCCTCACTGACTGACTTGACAGGTGACAACAATGCACCACATGTCAGAGTGTCACTCACTTGTCTACCTGTCAAGCTGTCACCTGTCAAGCTGACAGGTTGTCAAGCCTTGTCACGCCTCACTGACTGACTTGACAGGTGACAACAATGCACCACATGTCAGAGTGTCACTCACTTGTCTACCTGTCAAGCTGTCACCTGTCAAGCTGACAGGTTGTCAAGCCTTGTCACGCCTCACTGACTGACTTGACAGGTGACAACAATGCACCACATGTCAGAGTGTCACTCACTTGTCTACCTGTCAAGCTGTCACCTGTCAAGCTGACAGGTTGTCAAGCCTTGTCACGCCTCACTGACTGACTTGAGAGGTGACAACAATGCACCACATG
The DNA here is from genome assembly GCA_001923025.3 of Taenia multiceps. Classification (NCBI taxonomy): domain Eukaryota; kingdom Metazoa; phylum Platyhelminthes; class Cestoda; order Cyclophyllidea; family Taeniidae; genus Taenia; species Taenia multiceps. The sequence continues at coordinate 1,096 of MRSW03000120.1, read as the reverse complement.
TCAGAGTGTCACTCACTTGTCTACCTGTCAAGCTGTCACCTGTCAAGCTGACAGGTTGTCAAGCCTTGTCACGCCTCACTGACTGACTTGACAGGTGACAACAATGCACCACATGTCAGAGTGTCACTCACTTGTCTACCTGTCAAGCTGTCACCTGTCAAGCTGACAGGTTGTCAAGCCTTGTCACGCCTCACTGACTGACTTGAGAGGTGACAACAATGCACCACATGTCAGAGTGTCACTCACTTGTCTACCTGTCAAGCTGTCACCTGTCAAGCTGACAGGTTGTCAAGCCTTGTCACGCCTCACTGACTGACTTGACAGGTGACAACAATGCACCACATGTCAGAGTGTCACTCACTTGTCTACCTGTCAAGCTGTCACCTGTCAAGCTGACAGGTTGTCAAGCCTTGTCACGCCTCACTGACTGACTTGAGAGGTGACAACAATGCACCACATGTCAGAGTGTCACTCACTTGTCTACCTGTCAAGCTGTCACCTGTCAAGCTGACAGGTTGTCAAGCCTTGTCACGCCTCACTGACTGACTTGACAGGTGACAACAATGCACCACATGTCAGAGTGTCACTCACTTGTCTACCTGTCAAGCTGTCACCTGTCAAGCTGACAGGTTGTCAAGCCTTGTCACGCCTCACTGACTGACTTGACAGGTGACAACAATGCACCACATGTCAGAGTGTCACTCACTTGTCTACCTGTCAAGCTGTCACCTGTCAAGCTGACAGGTTGTCAAGCCTTGTCACGCCTCACTGACTGACTTGACAGGTGACAACAATGCACCACATGTCAGAGTGTCACTCACTTGTCTACCTGTCAAGCTGTCACCTGTCAAGCTGACAGGTTGTCAAGCCTTGTCACGCCTCACTGACTGACTGACAGGTGACAACAATGCACCACATGTCAGAGTGTCACTCACTTGTCTACCTGTCAAGCTGTCACCTGTCAACTGACAGGTTGTCAAGCTTGTCACGCTCACTGACTGACTTGACAGGTGACAACAATGCACACATGTCCGAGTGTCCACCTGTTCTACCTGTCAAGCTGTCCACTGTCAAGCTGACAGGTTGTCAAGCCTTG
>MRSW03000119.1:0-27028 GCA_001923025.3 Taenia multiceps | reverse complement strand
GTCAAGCTGACAGGTTGTCAAGCCTTGTCACGCCTCACTGACTGACTGACAGGTGACACAATGCACCACATGTCAGAGTGTCACTCACTTGTCTACCTGTCAAGCTGTCACCTGTCAAGCTGACAGGTTGTCAAGCCTTGTCACGCCTCACTGACTGACTTGACAGGTGACAACAATGCACACATGTCAGAGTGTCACTCACTTGTCTACCTGTCAAGCTGTCACCTGTCAAGCTGACAGGTTGTCAAGCCTTGTCACGCCTCACTGACTGACTTGACAGTGACAACAATGCACCACATGTCAGAGTGTCACTCACTTGTCTACCTGTCAAGCTGTCACCTGTCAAGCTGACAGGTTGTCAAGCCTTGTCACGCCTCACTGACTGATTGAGAGGTGACAACAAGGCACCACATGTCAGAGTGTCACTCACTTGTCTACCTGTCAAGCTGTCACCTGTCAAGCTGACAGGTTGTCAAGCCTTGTCACGCCTCACTGACTGACTTGAGGGTGACAACAATGCACCACATGTCAGAGTGTCACTCACTGTCTACCTGTCAAGCTGTCACCTGTCAAGCTGACAGGTTGTCAAGCCTTGTCACGCCTCACTGACTGACTTGAGAGTGACAACAATGCACCACATGTCAGAGTGTCACTCATTGTCTACCTGTCAAGCTGTCACCTGTCAAGCTGACAGGTTGTCAAGCCTTGTCACGCCTCACTGACTGACTTGATGACAGGTGACAACAATGCACCACATGTCAGAGTGTCACTCACTTGTCTACCTGTCAAGCTGTCACCTGTCAAGCTCAGGTTGTCAAGCCTTGTCACGCCTCACTGACTGACTTGAGAGGTGACAACAATGCACCACATGTCAGAGTGTCACTCACTTGTCTACCTGTCAAGCTGTCACCTGTCAAGCTGACAGGTTGTCAAGCCTTGTCACGCCTCACTGACTGACTTGACAGTGACAACAATGCACCACATGTCGAGTGTCACTCACTTGTCTACCTGTCAAGCTGTCACCTGTCAAGCTGACAGGTTGTCAAGCCTTGTCACGCCTCACTGACTGACTTGAGAGGTGACAACAATGCACCACATGTCAGAGTGTCACTCACTTGTCTACCTGTCAAGCTGTCACCTGTCAAGCTGACAGGTTGTCAAGCCTTGTCACGCCTCACTGACTGACTTGACAGGTGACAACAATGCACCACATGTCAGAGTGTCACTCACTTGTCTACCTGTCAAGCTGTCACCTGTCAAGCTGACAGGTTGTCAAGCCTTGTCACGCCTCACTGACTGACTTGAGGTGACAACAATGCACCACATGTCAGAGTGTCACTCACTGTCTACCTGTCAAGCTGTCACCTGTCAAGCTGACAGGTTGTCAAGCCTTGTCACGCCTCACTGACTGACTTGACAGGTGACAACAATGCACCACATGTCAGAGTGTCACTCACTTGTCTACCTGTCAAGCTGTCACCTGTCAAGCTGACAGGTTGTCAAGCCTTGTCACGCCTCACTGACTGACTTGACAGGTGACAACAATGCACCACATGTCAGAGTGTCACTCACTGTCTACCTGTCAAGCTGTCACCTGTCAAGCTGACAGGTTGTCAAGCCTTGTCACGCCTCACTGACTGACTTGAGGTGACAACAATGCACCACATGTCAGAGTGTCACTCACTTGTCTACCTGTCAAGCTGTCACCTGTCAAGCTGACAGGTTGTCAAGCCTTGTCACGCCTCACTGACTGACTTGACAGGTGACAACAATGCACCACATGTCAGAGTGTCACTCACTTGTCTACCTGTCAAGCTGTCACCTGTCAAGCTGACAGGTTGTCAAGCCTTGTCACGCCTCACTGACTGACTGACAGGTGACAACAATGCACACATGTCAGAGTGTCACTCACTTGTCTACCTGTCAAGCTGTCACCTGTCAAGCTGACAGGTTGTCAAGCCTTGTCACGCCTCACTGACTGACTTGACAGGTGACAACAATGCACCACATGTCAGAGTGTCACTCACTTGTCACCTGTCAAGCTGTCACCTGTCAAGCTGACAGGTTGTCAAGCCTTGTCACGCCTCACTGACTGACTTGACAGGTGACAACAATGCACCACATGTCAGAGTGTCACTCCTGTCTACCTGTCAAGCTGTCACCTGTCAAGCTGACAGGTTGTCAAGCCTTGTCACGCCTCACTGACTGACTTGACAGGTGACAACAATGCACCACATGTCAGAGTGTCACTCACTGTCTACCTGTCAAGCTGTCACCTGTCAAGCTGACAGGTTGTCAAGCCTTGTCACGCCTCACTGACTGACTTGACAGGTGACAACAATGCACCACATGTCAGAGTGTCACTCACTTGTCTACCTGTCAAGCTGTCACCTGTCAAGCTGACAGGTTGTCAAGCCTTGTCACGCCTCACTGACTGACTTGACAGGTGACAACAATGCACCACATGTCAGAGTGTCACTCACTTGTCTACCTGTCAAGCTGTCACCTGTCAAGCTGACAGGTTGTCAAGCCTTGTCACGCCTCACTGACTGATTGACAGGTGACAACAATGCACCACATGTCAGAGTGTCACTCACTTGTCTACCTGTCAAGCTGTCACCTGTCAAGCTGACAGGTTGTCAAGCCTTGTCACGCCTCACTGACTGACTTGACAGGTGACAACAATGCACCACATGTCAGAGTGTCACTCACTTGTCTACCTGTCAAGCTGTCACCTGTCAAGCTGACAGGTTGTCAAGCCTTGTCACGCCTCACTGACTGACTTGACAGGTGACAACAATGCACCACATGTCAGAGTGTCACTCACTGTCTACCTGTCAATCAAGCTGACAGGTTGTCAAGCCTTGTCACGCCTCACGACTGACTTGACAGGTGACAACAATGCACCACATGTCAGAGTGTCACTCACTTGTCTACCTGTCAAGCTGTCACCTGTCAAGCTGACAGGTTGTCAAGCCTTGTCACGCCTCACTGACTGACTTGACAGGTGACAACAATGCACCACATGTCAGAGTGTCACTCACTTGTCTACCTGTCAAGCTGTCACCTGTCAAGCTGACAGGTTGTCAAGCCTTGTCACGCCTCACTGACTGACTTGAGAGGTGACAACAATGCACCACATGCCAGAGTGTCACTCACTCGTCTACCTGTCAAGCTGTCACCTGTCAAGCTGACAGGTTGTCAAGCCTTGTCACGCCTCACTGACTGACTTGACAGGTGAAACAATGCACCACATGTCAGAGTGTCACTCACTTGTCTACCTGTCAAGCTGTCACCTGTCAAGCTGACAGGTTGTCAAGCCTTGTCACGCCTCACTGACTGACTTGACAGTGACAACAATGCACCACATGTCAGAGTGTCACTCACTTGTCTACTGTCAAGCTGTCACCTGTCAAGCTGACAGGTTGTCAAGCCTTGTCACGCCTCACTGACTGACTTGACAGGTGACAACAATGCACCACATGTCAGAGTGTCACTCACTTGTCTACCTGTCAAGCTGTCACCTGTCAAGCTGACAGGTTGTCAAGCCTTGTCACGCCTCACTGACTGACTTGACAGGTGACAACAATGCACCACATGTCAGAGTGTCACTCACTTGTCTACCTGTCAAGCTGTCACCTGTCAAGCTGACAGGTTGTCAAGCCTTGTCACGCCTCATGACTGACTTGAGTGACAACAATGCACCACATGTCAGAGTGTCACTCACTTGTCTACCTGTCAAGCTGTCACCTGTCAAGCTGACAGGTTGTCAAGCCTTGTCACGCCTCACTGACTGACTTGACAGGTGACAACAATGCACCACATGTCAGAGTGTCACTCACTGTCAACTGTCAAGCTGACAGGTTGTCAAGCCTTGTCACGCCTCACTGACTGACTTGACAGGTGACAACAATGCACCACATGTCAGAGTGTCACTCACTTGTCTACCTGTCAAGCTGTCACCTGTCAAGCTGACAGGTTGTCAAGCCTTGTCACGCCTCACTGACTGACTTGACAGGTGACAACAATGCACCACATGTCAGAGTGTCACTCACTTGTCTACCTGTCAAGCTGTCACCTGTCAAGCTGACAGGTTGTCAAGCCTTGTCACGCCTCACTGACTGACTTGACAGGTGACAACAATGCACCACATGTCAGAGTGTCACTCACTTGTCTACCTGTCAAGCTGTCACCTGTCAAGCTGACAGGTTGTCAAGCCTTGTCACGCCTCACTGAATGACTTGAGAGGTGACAACAATGCACCACATGTCAGAGTGTCACTCACTTGTCTACCTGTCAAGCTGTCACCTGTCAAGCTGACAGGTTGTCAAGCCTTGTCACGCCTCACTGACTGACTTGAGGTGACAACAATGCACACATGTCAGAGTGTCACTCACTGTCTACCTGTCAAGCTGTCACCTGTCAAGCTGACAGGTTGTCAAGCCTTGTCACGCCTCACTGACTGACTTGACAGGTGACAACAATGCACCACATGTCAGAGTGTCACTCACTTGTCTACCTGTCAAGCTGTCACCTGTCAAGCTGACAGGTTGTCAAGCCTTGTCACGCCTCACTGACTGACTTGACAGGTGACAACAATGCACCACATGTCAGAGTGTCACTCATTGTCTACCTGTCAAGCTGTCACCTGTCAAGCTGACAGGTTGTCAAGCCTTGTCACGCCTCACTGACTGACTGACAGGTGACAACAATGCACCACATGTCAGAGTGTCACTCACTTGTCTACCTGTCAAGCTGTCACCTGTCAAGCTGACAGGTTGTCAAGCCTTGTCACGCCTCACTGACTGACTTGACAGGTGACAACAATGCACCACATGTCAGAGTGTCACTCACTTGTCTACCTGTCAAGCTGTCACCTGTCAAGCTGACAGGTTGTCAAGCCTTGTCACGCCTCACTGACTGACTTGACAGGTGACAACAATGCACCACATGTCAGAGTGTCACTCACTGTCTACCTGTCAAGCTGTCACCTGTCAAGCTGACAGGTTGTCAAGCCTTGTCACGCCTCACTGACTGACTTGGAGGTGACAACAATGCACCACATGTCAGAGTGTCACTCACTTGTCTACCTGTCAAGCTGTCACCTGTCAAGCTGACAGGTTGTCAAGCCTTGTCACGCCTCACTGACTGACTTGAGAGTGACAACAATGCACACATGTCAGAGTGTCACTCACTTGTCTACCTGTCAAGCTGTCACCTGTCAAGCTGACAGGTTGTCAAGCCTTGTCACGCCTCACTGACTGACTTGACAGGTGACAACAATGCACCACATCAGAGTGTCACTCACTTGTCTACCTGTCAAGCTGTCACCTGTCAAGCTGACAGGTTGTCAAGCCTTGTCACGCCTCACTGACTGACTTGAGGTGACAACAATGCACCACATGTCAGAGTGTCACTCACTTGTCTACCTGTCAAGCTGTCACCTGTCAAGCTGACAGGTTGTCAAGCCTTGTCACGCCTCACTGACTGACTTGACAGGTGACAACAATGCACCACATGTCAGAGTGTCACTCACTTGTACCTGTCAAGCTGTCACCTGTCAAGCTGACAGGTTGTCAAGCCTTGTCACGCCTCACTGACTGACTTGAGGTGACAACAATGCACCACATGTCAGAGTGTCACTCACTGTCTGACCTGTCAAGCTGTCAGGTTGTCAAGCCTTGTCACGCCTCACTGACTGACTTGACAGGTGACAACAATGCACCACATGTCAGAGTGTCACTCACTTGTCTACCTGTCAAGCTGTCACCTGTCAAGCTGACAGGTTGTCAAGCCTTGTCACGCCTCACTGACTGACTTGAGAGTGACAACAATGCACCACATGTCAGAGTGTCACTCACTTGTCTACCTGTCAAGCTGTCACCTGTCAAGCTGACAGGTTGTCAAGCCTTGTCTCTCCTCACAGACTGACTGACTGACTTGACAGGTGACAACAATGCACCACATGTCAGAGTGTCACTCACTTGTCTACCTGTCAAGCTGTCACCTGTCAAGCTGACAGGTTGTCAAGCCTTGTCACGCCTCACTGACTGACTTGAGAGGTGACAACAATGCACCACATGTCAGAGTGTCACTCACTTGTCTACCTGTCAAGCTGTCACCTGTCAAGCTGACAGGTTGTCAAGCCTTGTCACGCCTCACTGACTGACTTGACAGGTGACAACAATGCACCACATGTCAGAGTGTCACTCACTTGTCTACCTGTCAAGCTGTCACCTGTCAAGCTGACAGGTTGTCAAGCCTTGTCACGCCTCACTGACTGACTTGACAGGTGACAACAATGCACCACATGTCAGAGTGTCACTCACTTGTCTACCTGTCAAGCTGTCACCTGTCAAGCTGACAGGTTGTCAAGCCTTGTCACGCCTCACTGACTGACTTGAGGTGACAACAATGCACCACATGTCAGAGTGTCACTCACTTGTCTACCTGTCAAGCTGTCACCTGTCAAGCTGACAGGTTGTCAAGCCTTGTCACGCCTCACTGACTGACTTGACAGGTGACAACAATGCACCACATGTCAGAGTGTCACTCACTTGTCTACCTGTCAAGCTGTCACCTGTCAAGCTGACAGGTTGTCAAGCCTTGTCACGCCTCACTGACTGACTTGAGAGTTGACAACAATGCACCACATGTCAGAGTGTCACTCACTTGTCTACCTGTCAAGCTGTCACCTGTCAAGCTGACAGGTTGTCAAGCCTTGTCACGCCTCACTGACTGACTTGACAGGTGACAACAATGCACCACATGTCAGAGTGTCACTCACTTGTCTACCTGTCAAGCTGTCACCTGTCAAGCTGACAGGTTGTCAAGCCTTGTCACGCCTCACTGACTGACTTGACAGGTGACAACAATGCACCACATGTCAGAGTGTCACTCACTTGTCTACCTGTCAAGCTGTCACCTGTCAAGCTGACAGGTTGTCAAGCCTTGTCACGCCTCACTGACTGACTTGACAGGTGACAACAATGCACCACATGTCAGAGTGTCACTCACTTGTCTACCTGTCAAGCTGTCACCTGTCAAGCTGACAGGTTGTCAAGCCTTGTCACGCCTCACTGACTGACTTGAGAGGTGACAACAATGCACCACATGTCAGAGTGTCACTCACTGTCTACCTGTCACTGTCAAGCTGACAGGTTGTCAAGCCTTGTCACGCCTCACTGACTGACTTGTGACAACAATGCACCACATGTCAGAGTGTCACTCACTTGTCTACCTGTCAAGCTGTCACCTGTCAAGCTGACAGGTTGTCAAGCCTTGTCACGCCTCACTGACTGACTTGAGAGGTGACAACAATGCACCACATGTCAGAGTGTCACTCACTTGTCTACCTGTCAAGCTGTCACCTGTCAAGCTGACAGGTTGTCAAGCCTTGTCACGCCTCACTGACTGACTTGACAGGTGACAACAATGCACCACATGTCAGAGTGTCACTCACTTGTCTACCTGTCAAGCTGTCACCTGTCAAGCTGACAGGTTGTCAAGCCTTGTCACGCCTCACTGACTGACTTGACAGGTGACAACAATGCACCACATGTCAGAGTGTCACTCACTTGTCTACCTGTCAAGCTGTCACCTGTCAAGCTAGGTTGTCAAGCCTTGTCACGCCTCACTGACTGACTTGAGAGTGACAACAATGCACCACATGTCAGAGTGTCACTCATTGTCTACCTGTCAAGCTGTCACCTGTCAAGCTGACAGGTTGTCAAGCCTTGTCACGCCTCACTGACTGACTTGACAGGTGACAACAATGCACCACATGTCAGAGTGTCACTCACTTGTCTACCTGTCAAGCTGTCACCTGTCAAGCTGACAGGTTGTCAAGCCTTGTCACGCCTCACTGACTGACTTGACAGGTGACAACAATGCACCACATGTCAGAGTGTCACTCACTTGTCTACCTGTCAAGCTGTCACCTGTCAAGCTGACAGGTTGTCAAGCCTTGTCACGCCTCACTGACTGACTGAGATGGGTGACAACAATGCACCACATGTCAGAGTGTCACTCACTTGTCTACCTGTCAAGCTGTCACCTGTCAAGCTGACAGGTTGTCAAGCCTTGTCACGCCTCACTGACTGACTTGACAGGTGACAACAATGCACCACATGTCAGAGTGTCACTCACTTGTCTACCTGTCAAGCTGTCACCTGTCAAGCTGACAGGTTGTCAAGCCTTGTCACGCCTCACTGACTGACTTGACAGGTGACAACAATGCACCACATGTCAGAGTGTCACTCACTTGTCTACCTGTCAAGCTGTCACTGTCAAGCTGACAGGTTGTCAAGCCTTGTCACGCCTCACTGACTGACTTGACGGTGACAACAATGCACCACATGTCAGAGTGTCACTCACTTGTCTACCTGTCAAGCTGTCACCTGTCAAGCTGACAGGTTGTCAAGCCTTGTCACGCCTCACTGACTGACTTGACAGGTGAAACAATGCACCACATGTCAGAGTGTCACTCACTTGTCTACCTGTCAAGCTGTCACCTGTCAAGCTGACAGGTTGTCAAGCCTTGTCACGCCTCACTGACTGACTTGACAGGTGACAACAATGCACCACATGTCAGAGTGTCACTCACTTGTCTACCTGTCAAGCTGTCACCTGTCAAGCTGACAGGTTGTCAAGCCTTGTCACGCCTCACTGACTGACTTGACAGGTGACAACAATGCACCACATGCCAGAGTGTCACTCACTCGTCTACCTGTCAAGCTGTCAGGTTGTCAAGCCTTGTCACGCCTCACTGACTGACTTGAGAGGTGACAACAATGCACCACATGTCAGAGTGTCACTCACTTGTCTACCTGTCAAGCTGTCACCTGTCAAGCTGACAGGTTGTCAAGCCTTGTCACGCCTCACTGACTGACTTGACAGGTGACAACAATGCACCACATGTCAGAGTGTCACTCACTTGTCTACCTGTCAAGCTGTCACCTGTCAAGCTGACAGGTTGTCAAGCCTTGTCACGCCTCACTGACTGACTTGACAGGTGACAACAATGCACCACATGTCAGAGTGTCACTCACTTGTCTACCTGTCAAGCTGTCACCTGTCAAGCTGACAGGTTGTCAAGCCTTGTCACGCCTCACTGACTGACTTGACAGGTGACAACAATGCACCACATGTCAGAGTGTCACTCACTTGTCTACCTGTCAAGCTGTCACCTGTCAAGCTGACAGGTTGTCAAGCCTTGTCACGCCTCACTGACTGACTTGAGAGGTGACAACAATGCACCACATGTCAGAGTGTCACTCACTTGTCTACCTGTCAAGCTGTCACCTGTCAAGCTGACAGGTTGTCAAGCCTTGTCACGCCTCACTGACTGACTTGACAGGTGACAACAATGCACCACATGTCAGAGTGTCACTCACTTGTCTACCTGTCAAGCTGTCACCTGTCAAGCTGACAGGTTGTCAAGCCTTGTCACGCCTCACTGACTGACTTGACAGGTGACAACAATGCACCACATGTCAGAGTGTCACTCACTTGTCTACCTGTCAAGCTGTCACCTGTCAAGCTGACAGGTTGTCAAGCCTTGTCACGCCTCACTGACTGACTTGACAGCTGACAACAATGCACCACATGTCAGAGTGTCACTCACTTGTCTACCTGTCAAGCTGTCACCTGTCAAGCTGACAGGTTGTCAAGCCTTGTCACGCCTCACTGACTGACTTGAGAGGTGACAACAATGCACCACATGCCAGAGTGTCACTCACTCGTCTACCTGTCAAGCTGTCAGGTTGTCAAGCCTTGTCACGCCTCACTGACTGACTTGACAGGTGACAACAATGCACCACATGTCAGAGTGTCACTCACTTGTCTACCTGTCAAGCTGTCACCTGTCAAGCTGACAGGTTGTCAAGCCTTGTCACGCCTCACTGACTGACTTGACAGGTGACAACAATGCACCACATGTCAGAGTGTCACTCACTTGTCTACCTGTCAAGCTGTCACCTGTCAAGCTGACAGGTTGTCAAGCCTTGTCACGCCTCACTGACTGACTTGAGGTGACAACAATGCACCACATGTCAGAGTGTCACTCACTTGTCTACCTGTCAAGCTGTCACCTGTCAAGCTGACAGGTTGTCAAGCCTTGTCACGCCTCACTGACTGACTTGACAGGTGACAACAATGCACCACATGTCAGAGTGTCACTCACTTGTCTACCTGTCAAGCTGTCACCTGTCAAGCTGACAGGTTGTCAAGCCTTGTCACGCCTCACTGACTGACTTGACAGGTGACAACAATGCACCACATGTCAGAGTGTCACTCACTTGTCTACCTGTCAAGCTGTCACCTGTCAAGCTGACAGGTTGTCAAGTCTTGTCTCTCCTCACAGACTGACTGAATGACTTGACAGGTGACAACAATGCACCACATGTCAGAGTGTCACTCACTTGTCTACCTGTCAAGCTGTCACCTGTCAAGCTGACAGGTTGTCAAGCCTTGTCACGCCTCACTGACTGACTTGACAGCTGACAACAATGCACCACATGTCAGAGTGTCACTCACTTGTCTACCTGTCAAGCTGTCACCTGTCAAGCTGACAGGTTGTCAAGCCTTGTCACGCCTCACTGACTGACTTGACAGGTGACAACAATGCACCACATGTCAGAGTGTCACTCACTTGTCTACCTGTCAAGCTGTCACCTGTCAAGCTGACAGGTTGTCAAGCCTTGTCACGCCTCACTGACTGACTTGACAGGTGACACAATGCACCACATGTCAGAGTGTCACTCACTTGTCCTGTACTGTCAAGCTGTCACCTGTCAAGCTGACAGGTTGTCAAGCCTTGTCACGCCTCACTGACTGACTTGACAGGTGACAACAATGCACCACATGTCAGAGTGTCACTCACTTGTTACTGTCAAGCTGTCACCTGTCAAGCTGACAGGTTGTCAAGCCTTGTCACGCCTCACTGACTGACTTGACAGGTGACAACAATGCACCACATGTCAGAGTGTCACTCACTTGTCTACCTGTCAAGCTGTCACCTGTCAAGCTGACAGGTTGTCAAGCCTTGTCACGCCTCACTGACTGACTTGACGGTGACAACAATGCACCACATGTCAGAGTGTCACTCACTTGTCTACCTGTCAAGCTGTCACCTGTCAAGCTGACAGGTTGTCAAGCCTTGTCACGCCTCACTGACTGACTTGACAGGTGACAACAATGCACCACATGTCAGAGTGTCACTCATTGTCTACCTGTCAAGCTGTCACCTGTCAAGCTGACAGGTTGTCAAGCCTTGTCTCGCCTCACACTGACTGACTGATGACAGGTGACAACAATGCCACATGTCAGAGTGTCACTCACTTGTCTACCTGTCAAGCTGTCACCTGTCAAGCTGACAGGTTGTCAAGCCTTGTCACGCCTCACTGACTGACTTGAGAGGTGACAACAATGCACCACATGTCAGAGTGTCACTCACTTGTCTACCTGTCAAGCTGTCACCTGTCAAGCTGACAGGTTGTCAAGCCTTGTCACGCCTCACTGACTGACTTGAGGTGACAACAATGCACCACATGTCAGAGTGTCACTCACTTGTCTACCTGTCAAGCTGTCACCTGTCAAGCTGACAGGTTGTCAAGCCTTGTCACGCCTCACTGACTGACTTGACAGGTGACAACAATGCACCACATGTCAGAGTGTCACTCACTTGTCTACCTGTCAAGCTGTCACCTGTCAAGCTGACAGGTTGTCAAGCCTTGTCACGCCTCACTGACTGACTTGACAGGTGACAACAATGCACCACATGTCAGAGTGTCACTCACTTGTCTACCTGTCAAGCTGTCACCTGTCAAGCTGACAGGTTGTCAAGCCTTGTCACGCCTCACTGACTGACTTGACAGGTGACAACAATGCACCACATGTCAGAGTGTCACTTGTCTACCTGTCAAGCTGTCACCTGTCAAGCTGACAGGTTGTCAAGCCTTGTCACGCCTCACTGACTGACGACAGGTGACAACAATGCACCACATGTCAGAGTGTCACTCACTTGTCTACCTGTCAAGCTGTCACCTGTCAAGCTGACAGGTTGTCAAGCCTTGTCACGCCTCACTGACTGACTTGACAGGTGACAACAATGCACCACATGTCAGAGTGTCACTCACTTGTCTACCTGTCAAGCTGTCACCTGTCAAGCTGACAGGTTGTCAAGCCTTGTCACGCCTCACTGACTGACTTGACAGGTGACAACAATGCACCACATGTCAGAGTGTCACTCACTTGTCTACCTGTCAAGCTGTCACCTGTCAAGCTGACAGGTTGTCAAGCCTTGTCACGCCTCACTGACTGACTTGAGAGGTGACAACAATGCACCACATGTCAGTGTCACTCACTTGTCTACCTGTCAAGCTGTCACCTGTCAAGCTGACAGGTTGTCAAGCCTTGTCACGCCTCACTGACTGACTGACTTGACAGGTGACAACAATGCACCACATGTCAGAGTGTCACTCACTTGTCTACCTGTCAAGCTGTCACCTGTCAAGCTGACAGGTTGTCAAGCCTTGTCACGCCTCACTGACTGACTTGAGAGGTGACAACAATGCACCACATGTCAGAGTGTCACTCACTTGTCTACCTGTCAAGCTGTCACCTGTCAAGCTGACAGGTTGTCAAGCCTTGTCACGCCTCACTGACTGACTTGACAGGTGACAACAATGCACCACATGTCAGAGTGTCACTCACTTGTCTACCTGTCAAGCTGTCACCTGTCAAGCTGACAGGTTGTCAAGCCTTGTCACGCCTCACTGACTGACTTGACAGGTGACAACAATGCACCACATGTCAGAGTGTCACTCACTTGTCTACCTGTCAAGCTGTCACCTGTCAAGCTGACAGGTTGTCAAGCCTTGTCACGCCTCACTGACTGACTGAGAGGTGACAACAATGCACCACATGTCAGAGTGTCACTCATTGTCTACCTGTCAAGCTGTCACCTGTCAAGCTGACAGGTTGTCAAGCCTTGTCACGCCTCACTGACTGACTTGACAGGTGACAACAATGCACCACATGTCAGAGTGTCACTCACTTGTCTACCTGTCAAGCTGTCACCTGTCAAGCTGACAGGTTGTCAAGCCTTGTCACGCCTCACTGACTGACTTGACAGGTGACAACAATGCACCACATGTCAGAGTGTCACTCACTTGTCTACCTGTCAAGCTGTCACCTGTCAAGCAGACAGGTTGTCAAGCCTTGTCACGCCTCACTGACTGACTTGACAGGTGACAACAATGCACCACATGTCAGAGTGTCACTCACTTGTCTACCTGTCAAGCTGTCACCTGTCAAGCTGACAGGTTGTCAAGCCTTGTCACGCCTCACTGACTGACTTGACAGGTGACAACAATGCACCACATGTCAGAGTGTCACTCACTTGTCTACCTGTCAAGCTGTCACCTGTCAAGCTGACAGGTTGTCAAGCCTTGTCACGCCTCACTGACTGACTTGAGAGGTGACAACAATGCACCACATGTCAGAGTGTCACTCACTTGTCTACCTGTCAAGCTGTCACCTGTCAAGCTGACAGGTTGTCAAGCCTTGTCACGCCTCACTGACTGACTTGACAGGTGACAACAATGCACCACATGTCAGAGTGTCACTCACTTGTCTACCTGTCAAGCTGTCACCTGTCAAGCTGACAGGTTGTCAAGCCTTGTCACGCCTCACTGACTGACTTGACAGGTGACAACAATGCACCACATGTCAGAGTGTCACTCACTTGTCTACCTGTCAAGCTGTCACCTGTCAAGCTGACAGGTTGTCAAGCCTTGTCACGCCTCACTGACTGACTTGACAGGTGACAACAATGCACCACATGTCAGAGTGTCACTCACTTGTCTACCTGTCAAGCTGTCACTGTCAAGCTGACAGGTTGTCAAGCCTTGTCACGCCTCACTGACTGACTTGACAGGTGACAACAATGCACCACATGTCAGAGTGTCACTCATGTCACTGTACCTGTCAAGCTGTCACCTGTCAAGCTGACAGGTTGTCAAGCCTTGTCACGCCTCACTGACTGACTTGACAGGTGACAACAATGCACCACATGTCAGAGTGTCACTCACTTGTCTACCTGTCAAGCTGTCACCTGTCAAGCTGACAGGTTGTCAAGCCTTGTCACGCCTCACTGACTGACTTGACAGGTGACAACAATGCACCACATGTCAGAGTGTCACTCACTTGTCTACCTGTCAAGCTGTCACCTGTCAAGCTGACAGGTTGTCAAGCCTTGTCACGCCTCACTGACTGACTTGACAGGTGACAACAATGCACCACATGTCAGAGTGTCACTCACTTGTCTACCTGTCAAGCTGTCACCTGTCAAGCTGACAGGTTGTCAAGCCTTGTCACGCCTCACTGACTGACTTGACAGGTGACAACAATGCACCACATGTCAGAGTGTCACTCACTTGTCTACCTGTCAAGCTGTCACCTGTCAAGCTGACAGGTTGTCAAGCTTGTCGCCTCACTGACTGACTGACTTGACAGGTGACAACAATGCACCACATGTCAGAGTGTCACTCACTTGTCTACCTGTCAAGCTGTCACCTGTCAAGCTGACAGGTTGTCAAGCCTTGTCACGCCTCACTGATGACTTGAGAGGTGACAACAATGCACACATGTCAGAGTGTCACTCACTTGTCTACCTGTCAAGCTGTCACCTGTCAAGCTGACAGGTGTCAAGCCTTGTCACGCCTCACTGACTGACTTGAGGTGACAACAATGCACCACATGTCAGAGTGTCACTCACTTGTCTACCTGTCAAGCTGTCACCTGTCAAGCTGACAGGTTGTCAAGCCTTGTCACGCCTCACTGACTGACTTGACAGGTGACAACAATGCACCACATGTCAGAGTGTCACTCACTTGTCTACCTGTCAAGCTGTCACCTGTCAAGCTGACAGGTTGTCAAGCCTTGTCACGCCTCACTGACTGACTTGACAGGTGACAACAATGCACCACATGTCAGAGTGTCACTCACTTGTCTACTGTCAAGCTGTCACCTGTCAAGCTGACAGGTTGTCAAGCCTTGTCACGCCTCACTGACTGACTTGACAGGTGACAACAATGCACACATGTCAGAGTGTCACTCACTTGTCTACCTGTCAAGCTGTCACCTGTCAAGCTGACAGGTTGTCAAGCCTTGTCACGCCTCACTGACTGACTTGAGATGACAACAATGCACCACATGTCAGAGTGTCACTCACTTGTCTACCTGTCAAGCTGTCACCTGTCAAGCTGACAGGTTGTCAAGCCTTGTCACGCCTCACTGACTGACTTGAGAGGTGACAACAATGCACCACATGTCAGAGTGTCACTCACTTGTCTACCTGTCAAGCTGTCACCTGTCAAGCTGACAGGTTGTCAAGCCTTGTCACGCCTCACTGACTGACTTGAGAGGTGACAACAATGCACCACATGTCAGAGTGTCACTCACTTGTCTACCTGTCAAGCTGTCACCTGTCAAGCTGACAGGTTGTCAAGCCTTGTCACGCCTCACTGACTGACTTGACGGTGACAACAATGCACCACATGTCAGAGTGTCACTCACTGTCTACCTGTCAAGCTGTCACCTGTCAAGCTGACAGGTTGTCAAGCCTTGTCACGCCTCACTGACTGACTTGACAGGTGACAACAATGCACCACATGTCAGAGTGTCACTCACTTGTCTACCTGTCAAGCTGTCACCTGTCAAGCTGACAGGTTGTCAAGCCTTGTCACGCCTCACTGACTGACTTGACAGGTGACAACAATGCACCACATGTCAGAGTGTCACTCACTTGTCTACCTGTCAAGCTGTCACCTGTCAAGCTGACAGGTTGTCAAGCCTTGTCACGCCTCACTGACTGACTTGACAGTGACAACAATGCACCACATGTCAGAGTGTCACTCACTTGTCTACCTGTCAAGCTGTCACCTGTCAAGCTGACAGGTTGTCAAGCCTTGTCACGCCTCACTGACTGACTTGACAGGTGACAACAATGCACCACATGTCAGAGTGTCACTCACTTGTCTACCTGTCAAGCTGTCACCTGTCAAGCTGACAGGTTGTCAAGCCTTGTCACGCCTCACTGACTGACTTGAGCGGTGACAACAATGCACCACATGTCAGAGTGTCACTCACTTGTCTACCTGTCAAGCTGTCACCTGTCAAGCTGACAGGTTGTCAAGCCTTGTCACGCCTCACTGACTGACTTGAGGTGACAACAATGCACCACATGTCAGAGTGTCACTCACTTGTCTACCTGTCAAGCTGTCACCTGTCAAGCTGACAGGTTGTCAAGCCTTGTCACGCCTCACTGACTGACTTGAGAGGTGACAACAATGCACCACATGTCAGAGTGTCACTCACTTGTCTACCTGTCAAGCTGTCACCTGTCAAGCTGACAGGTTGTCAAGCCTTGTCACGCCTCACTGACTGACTTGACAGGTGACAACAATGCACCACATGTCAGAGTGTCACTCACTTGTCTACCTGTCAAGCTGTCACCTGTCAAGCTGACAGGTTGTCAAGCCTTGTCACGCCTCACTGACTGACTTGACAGGTGACAACAATGCACCACATGTCAGAGTGTCACTCACTGTCTACCTGTCAAGCTGTCACCTGTCAAGCTGACAGGTTGTCAAGCCTTGTCACGCCTCACTGACTGACTTGACAGGTGACAACAATGCACCACATGTCAGAGTGTCACTCACTTGTCTACCTGTCAAGCTGTCACCTGTCAAGCTGACAGGTTGTCAAGCCTTGTCACGCCTCACTGACTGACTTGACAGGTGACAACAATGCACCACATGTCAGAGTGTCACTCACTTGTCTACCTGTCAAGCTGTCACCTGTCAAGCTGACAGGTTGTCAAGCCTTGTCAAGCCTCACTGACTGACTTGACAGGTGACAACAATGCACCACATGTCAGAGTGTCACTCACTTGTCTACCTGTCAAGCTGTCACCTGTCAAGCTGACAGGTTGTCAAGCCTTGTCACGCCTCACTGACTGACTTGACAGGTGACAACAATGCACCACATGTCAGAGTGTCACTCATTGTCTACCTGTCAAGCTGTCACCTGTCAAGCTGACAGGTTGTCAAGCCTTGTCACGCCTCACTGACTGACTTGAGAGGTGACAACAATGCACCACATGTCAGAGTGTCACTCACTGTCTACCTGTCAAGCTGACAGGTTGTCAAGCCTTGTCACGCCTCACTGACTGACTTGACAGGTGACAACAATGCACACACATGTCAGAGTGTCACTCACTTGTCTACCTGTCAAGCTGTCACCTGTCAAGCTGACAGGTTGTCAAGCCTTGTCACGCCTCACTGACTGACTTGACAGGTGACAACAATGCACCACATGTCAGAGTGTCACTCACTTGTCTACTTCAAGCTGTCACCTGTCAAGCTGACAGGTTGTCAAGCCTTGTCACGCCTCACTGACTGACTTGACAGGTGACAACAATGCACCACATGTCAGAGTGTCACTCACTTGTCTACCTGTCAAGCTGTCACCTGTCAAGCTGACAGGTTGTCAAGCCTTGTCACGCCTCACTGACTGACTTGACAGGTGACAACAATGCACCACATGTCAGAGTGTCACTCACTTGTCTACCTGTCAAGCTGTCACCTGTCAAGCTGACAGGTTGTCAAGCCTTGTCACGCCTCACGACTGATGAGAGGTGACAACAATGCACCACATGTCAGAGGTCACTCACTTGTCTACCTGTCAAGCTGTCACCTGTCAAGCTGACAGGTTGTCAAGCGCACGCCTCACTGACTGACTGACTTGACAGGTGACAACAATGCACCACATGTCAGAGTGTCACTCACTTGTCTACCTGTCAAGCTGTCACCTGTCAAGCTGACAGGTTGTCAAGCCTTGTCACGCCTCACTGACTGACTTGAGAGGTGACAACAATGCACCACATGTCAGAGTGTCACTCACTTGTCTACCTGTCAAGCTGTCACCTGTCAAGCTGACAGGTTGTCAAGCCTTGTCACGCCTCACTGACTGACTTGACAGGTGACAACAATGCACCACATGTCAGAGTGTCACTCACTTGTCTACCTGTCAAGCTGTCACCTGTCAAGCTGACAGGTTGTCAAGCCTTGTCACGCCTCACTGACTGACTTGACAGGTGACAACAATGCACCACATGTCAGAGTGTCACTCACTTGTCTACCTGTCAAGCTGTCACCTGTCAAGCTGACAGGTTGTCAAGCCTTGTCACGCCTCACTGACTGACTTGACAGGTGACAACAATGCACCACATGTCAGAGTGTCACTCACTCGTCTACCTGTCAAGCTGTCACCTGTCAAGCTGACAGGTTGTCAAGCCTTGTCACGCCTCACTGACTGACTTGACAGGTGACAACAATGCACCACATGTCAGAGTGTCACTCACTTGTCTACCGGTCAAGCTGTCACCTGTCAAGCTGACAGGTTGTCAAGCCTTGTCACGCCTCACTGACTGACTTGAGACAGGTGACAACAATGCACCACATGTCAGAGTGTCACTCATTGTCTACCTGTCAAGCTGTCACCTGTCAAGCTGACAGGTTGTCAAGGCCTTGTCACTGACTGATGACTTGACAGGTGACAACAATGCACCACATGTCAGAGTGTCACTCACTTGTCTAGTCAAGCTGTCACCTGTCAAGCTGACAGGTTGTCAAGCCTTGTCACGCCTCACTGACTGACTTGACAGGTGACAACAATGCAACATGTCAGAGTGTCACTCACTTGTCTACCTGTCAAGCTGTCCTGTCAAGCTGACAGGTTGTCAAGCCTTGTCACGCTCACTGACTGACTTGAGAGGTGACAACTGACAAAACATGCACAGTCAGAGTGTCACTCACTTGTCTACCTGTCAAGCTGTCACCTGTCAAGCTGACAGGTTGTCAAGCCTTGTCACGCCTCACTGACTGACTTGAGAGGTGACAACAATGCACCACATGTCAGAGTGTCACTCACTTGTCTACCTGTCAAGCTGTCACCTGTCAAGCTGACAGGTTGTCAAGCCTTGTCACGCCTAATGACTGACTTGACAGGTGACAACAATGCACCACATGTCAGAGTGTCACTCACTTGTCTACCTGTCAAGCTGTCACCTGTCAAGCTGACAGGTTGTCAAGCCTTGTCACGCCTCACTGACTGACTGACAGGTGACAACAATGCACCACATGTCAGAGTGTCACTCATGTCTACCTGTCAAGCTGTCACCTGTCAAGCTGACAGGTTGTCAAGTTGTCGCCTCACGACTGACGACTGACTTGACAGGTGACAACAATGCACCACATGCAGAGTGTCACTCACTTGTCTACCTGTCAAGCTGTCACTGTCAAGCTCAGGTTGTCAAGCCTTGTCACGCCTCACTGACTGACTTGAGAGGTGACAACAATGCACCACATGTCAGAGTGTCACTCACTTGTCTACCTGTCAAGCTGTCACCTGTCAAGCTGACAGGTTGTCAAGCCTTGTCACGCCTCACTGACTGACTTGACAGGTGACAACAATGCACCACATGTCAGAGTGTCACTCACTTGTCTACCTGTCAAGCTGTCACCTGTCAAGCTGACAGGTTGTCAAGCCTTGTCACGCCTCACTGACTGACTTGAAGGTGACAACAATGCACCACATGTCAGAGTGTCACTCACTTGTCTACCTGTCAAGCTGTCACCTGTCAAGCTGACAGGTTGTCAAGCCTTGTCACGCCTCACTGACTGACTTGACAGGTGACAACAATGCACCACATGTCAGAGTGTCACTCACTTGTCTACCTGTCAAGCTGTCACCTGTCAAGCTGACAGGTTGTCAAGCCTTGTCACGCCTCACTGACTGACTTGACAGGTGACAACAATGCACCACATGTCAGAGTGTCACTCACTTGTCTACCTGTCAAGCTGTCACTGTCAAGCTGACAGGTTGTCAAGCCTTGTCACGCCTCACTGACTGACTTGACAGGTGACAACAATGCACCACATGTCAGAGTGTCACTCACTTGTCTACCTGTCAAGCTGTCACCTGTCAAGCTGACAGGTTGTCAAGCTTGTCAGCCTACTGCACCATCACGTCGTCACGCTGTTTCAACTCTGACTTGAGGTGACAACAATGCACCACATGTCAGAGTGTCACCACTTGTCTACCTGTCAAGCTGTCACCTGTCAAGCTGACAGGTTGTCAAGCCTTGTCACGCCTCACTGACTGACTTGACAGGTGACAACAATGCACCACATGTCAGAGTGTCACTCACTTGTCTACCTGTCAAGCTGTCACCTGTCAAGCTGACAGGTTGTCAAGCCTTGTCACGCCTCACTGACTGACTTGAGGTGACAACAATGCACCACATGTCAGAGTGTCACTCACTGTCTACCTGTCAAGCTGTCACCTGTCAAGCTGACAGGTTGTCAAGCCTTGTCACGCCTCACTGACTGACTTGAGAGGTGACAACAATGCACCACATGTCAGAGTGTCACTCACTTGTCTACCTGTCAAGCTGTCACTGTCAAGCTGACAGGTTGTCAAGCCTTGTCACGCCTCACTGATGACTTGACAGGTGACAACAATGCACCACATGTCAGAGTGTCACTCCTTGTCTACCTGTCAAGCTGTCACCTGTCAAGCTGACAGGTTGTCAAGCCTTGTCACGCCTCATGACTGACTTGACAGGTGACAACAATGCACCACATGTCAGAGTGTCACTCACTTGTCTACCTGTCAAGCTGTCACCTGTCAAGCTGACAGGTTGTCAAGCCTTGTCACGCCTCACTGACTGACTTGACAGGTGACAACAATGCACCACATGTCAGAGTGTCACTCACTTGTCTACCTGTCAAGCTGTCACCTGTCAAGCTGACAGGTTGTCAAGCCTTGTCACGCCTCACTGACTGACTTGACAGGTGACAACAATGCACACATGTCAGAGTGTCACTCACTTGTCTACCTGTCAAGCTGTCACCTGTCAAGCTGACAGGTTGTCAAGCCTTGTCACGCCTCACTGACTGACTTGACAGGTGACAACAATGCACCACATGTCAGAGTGTCACTCACTGTCTACCTGTCAAGCTGTCACCTGTCAAGCTGACAGGTTGTCAAGCCTTGTCACGCCTCACTGACTGACTTGACAGTGACAACAATGCACCACATGTCAGAGTGTCACTCACTTGTCTACCTGTCAAGCTGTCACTGTCAAGCTGACAGGTTGTCAAGCCTTGTCACGCCTCACTGACTGACTTGACAGGTGACAACAATGCACCACATGTCAGAGTGTCACTCACTGTCTACCTGTCAAGCTGTCACCTGTCAAGCTCAGGTTGTCAAGCCTTGTCACGCCTCACTGACTGACTTGACAGGTGACAACAATGCACCACATGTCAGAGTGTCACTCACTTGTCTACCTGTCAAGCTGTCACCTGTCAAGCTGACAGGTTGTCAAGCCTTGTCACGCCTCACTGACTGACTTGACAGTGACAACAATGCACCACATGTCAGAGTGTCACTCACTTGTCTACTGTCAAGCTGTCACCTGTCAAGCTGACAGGTTGTCAAGCCTTGTCACGCCTCACTGACTGACTTGACAGGTGACAACAATGCACCACATGTCAGAGTGTCACTCACTTGTCTACCTGTCAAGCTGTCACCTGTCAAGCTGACAGGTTGTCAAGCCTTGTCACGCCTCACTGACTGACTTGACAGGTGACAACAATGCACCACATGTCAGAGTGTCACTCACTTGTCTACCTGTCAAGCTGTCACCTGTCAAGCTGACAGGTTGTCAAGCCTTGTCACGCCTCACTGACTGATGACAGGTGACAACAATGCACCACATGTCAGAGTGTCACTCACTTGTCTACCTGTCAAGCTGTACCTGTCAAGCTGACAGGTTGTCAAGCCTTGTCACGCCTCACTGACTGACTTGACAGGTGACAACAATGCACCACATGTCAGAGTGTCACACACTTGTCTACCTGTCAAGCTGTCACCTGTCAAGCTGAAGGTTGTCAAGCCTTGTCACGCCTCACTGACCGACTTGACAGGTGACAACAATGCACCACATGTCAGAGTGTCACACACTTGTCTACCTGTCAAGCTGTCACCTGTCAAGCTGACAGGTTGTCAAGCCTTGTCACGCCTCACTGACTGACTTGACAGGTGACAACAATGCACCAAATGTCAGAGTGTCACTCACTTGTCTACCTGTCAAGCTGTCACCTGTCAAGCTGACAGGTTGTCAAGCCTTGTCACGCCTCACTGACTGACTTGACAGGTGACAACAATGCACCACATGTCAGAGTGTCACTCACTTGTCTACCTGTCAAGCTGTCACCTGTCAAGCTGACAGGTTGTCAAGCCTTGTCACGCCTCATGATGATTGACAGGTGAAACAATGCACCACATGTCAGAGTGTCACTCACTTGTACCTGTCAAGCTGTCACCTGTCAAGCTGACAGGTTGTCAAGCCTTGTCACGCCTCACTGACTGACTTGACAGGTGACAACAATGCACCACATGTCAGAGTGTCACTCATGTCTACCTGTCAAGCTGTCAGGTTGTCAAGCCTTGTCACGCCTCACTGACTGACTTGACAGTGACAACAATGCACCACATGTCAGAGTGTCACTCACTTGTCTACTGTCAAGCTGTCACCTGTCAAGCTGACAGGTTGTCAAGCCTTGTCACGCCTCACTGACTGACTTGACAGTGACAACAATGCACCACATGTCAGAGTGTCACTCACTTGTCTACCTGTCAAGCTGTCACTGTCAAGCTGACAGGTTGTCAAGCCTTGTCACGCCTCACTGAGATGACTTGAGGTGACAATGCACCACATGTCAGAGTGTCACTCACTTGTCTACCTGTCAAGCTGTCACCTGTCAAGCTGACAGGTTGTCAAGCCTTGTCCTCACTGACTGACTTGAGAGGTGACAACAATGCACCACATGTCAGAGTGTCACTCACTTGTCTACCTGTCAAGCTGTCACCTGTCAAGCTGACAGGTTGTCAAGCCTTGTCACGCCTCACTGACTGACTTGACAGGTGACAACAATGCACCACATGTCAGAGTGTCACTCACTTGTCTACCTGTCAAGCTGTCACCTGTCAAGCTGACAGGTTGTCAAGCCTTGTCACGCCTCATGACTGACTGACAGGTGACAACAATGCACCACATGTCAGAGTGTCACTCTTGTCTACCTGTCAGCTGTCACTGTCAAGCTGACAGGTTGTCAAGCCTTGTCACGCCTCACTGACTGACTTGACAGGTGACAACAATGCACCACAGTCAGAGTGTCACTCATTGTCTACCTGTCAAGCTGTCACTGTCAAGCTGACAGGTTGTCAAGCCTTGTCACGCCTCACTGATGACTTGACGCTGACAACAATGCACCACATGTCAGAGTGTCACTCACTTGTCTACCTGTCAAGCTGTCACCTGTCAAGCTGACAGGTTGTCAAGCCTTGTCACGCCTCACTGACTGACTTGACAGGTGACAACAATGCACCACATGTCAGAGTGTCACTCACTGTCACCTGTCAAGCTGTCACCTGTCAAGCTGACAGGTTGTCAAGCCTTGTCACGCCTCACTGACTGACTTGACAGGTGACAACAATGCACCACATGTCAGAGTGTCACTCACTTGTCTACTGTCAAGCTGTCACCTGTCAAGCTGACAGGTTGTCAAGCCTTGTCACGCCTCACTGACTGACTTGAAGGTGACAACAATGCACCACATGTCAGTGTCACTCACTTGTCTACTGTCAAGCTGTCACCTGTCAAGCTGACAGGTTGTCAAGCCTTGTACGCCTCACTGACTGACTTGAGAGGTGACAACAATGCACCACATGCCAGAGTGTCACTCACTCGTCTACCTGTCAAGCTGTCAGGTTGTCAAGCCTTGTCACGCCTCACTGACTGACTTGACAGGTGACAACAATGCACCACATGTCAGAGTGTCACTCACTT
Organism: Taenia multiceps; assembly: GCA_001923025.3. Classification (NCBI taxonomy): domain Eukaryota; kingdom Metazoa; phylum Platyhelminthes; class Cestoda; order Cyclophyllidea; family Taeniidae; genus Taenia; species Taenia multiceps. The sequence goes on along the minus strand of MRSW03000119.1, from coordinate 3,045 downwards.
GTCTACCTGTCAAGCTGTCACCTGTCAAGCTGACAGGTTGTCAAGCCTTGTCACGCCTCACTGACTGACTTGACAGGTGACAACAATGCACCACATGTCAGAGTGTCACTCACTTGTCTACCTGTCAAGCTGTCACCTGTCAAGCTGACAGGTTGTCAAGCCTTGTCACGCCTCACTGACTGACTTGACAGTGACAACAATGCACCACATGTCAGAGTGTCACTCATTGTCTACCGTCAAGCTGTCACCTGTCAAGCTGACAGGTTGTCAAGCCTTGTCACGCCTCACTGACTGACTGACAGGTGACAACAATGCACCACATGTCAGAGTGTCACTCACTTGTCTACCGGTCAAGCTGTCACCTGTCAAGTGACAGGTTGTCAAGCCTTGTCACGCCTCACTGACTGACTTGACAGGTGACAACAATGCACCACAGTCAGAGTGTCACTCACTTGTCTACCTGTCAAGCTGTCACCTGTCAAGCTGACAGGTTGTCAAGCCTTGTCACGCCTCACTGACTGATTGACAGGTGACAACAATGCACCACATGTCAGAGTGTCACTCACTTGTCTACCTGTCAAGCTGTCACCTGTCAAGCTGACAGGTGTCAAGCCTTGTCACGCCTCACTGACTGACTTGACAGGTGACAACAATGCACCACATGTCAGAGTTCACTCACTTGTCTACCTGTCAAGCTGTCACCTGTCAAGCTGACAGGTTGTCAAGCCTTGTCACGCCTCACTGACTGACTTGACAGGTGACAACAATGCACACCACATGTCAGAGTGTCACTCACTTGTCTACCTGTCAAGCTGTCACCTGTCAAGCTGACAGGTTGTCAAGCCTTGTCAGCCTCATGACTGACTTGACAGGTGACAACATGCACCACATGTCAGAGTGTCACTCACTGTCACCTGTCAAGCTGCTGTCAGGTTGTCAAGCCTTGTCACGCCACTGACTGACTTGACAGGTGACAACAATGCACCACATGTCAGAGTGTCACTCACTCGTCTACCTGTCAAGCTGACAGGTTGTCAAGCTTGTCACGCCTCACTGACTGACTTGACAGGTGACAACAATGCACCACATGTCAGAGTGTCACTCACTTGTCTACCTCTCAAGCTGTCACCGTCAAGCTGACAGGTTGTCAAGCCTTGTCAGCCTCACTGACTGATGACAGTGACAACAATGCACCACATGTCAGAGTGTCACTCATTGTCTACCGTCAAGCTGTCACCTGTCAAGCTGACAGGTGTCAAGCCTTGTCACGCCTCACTGACTGACTTGACAGTGACAACAATGCACCACAGTCAGAGTGTCACTCACTTGTCTACCTGTCAAGCTGTCACCTGTCAAGCTGACAGGTTGTCAAGCTTGTCGCCTCACTGACTGACTGACAGGTGAAACAATGCACCACATGTCGAGAGTGTCACTACTTGTCTACCTGTCAAGCTGTCACCTGTCAAGCTGACAGGTGTCAAGCTTGTCACGCCTCACTGACTGACTTGACAGGTGACAACATGCACCACATGTCAGAGTGTCACTCACTGTCAAGCTGTAAAATGTCAGGTTGTCAAGCCTTGTCACGCCACTGACTGACTGAGGTGACACAATGCACCACATGTCAGAGTGTCACTCACTTGTCTACCTGTCAAGCTGTCACCTGTCAAGCTGACAGGTTGTCAAGCCTGTCACGCCTCACTGACTGACTTGACAGTGACAACAATGCACCACATGTCAGAGTGTCACTCACTTGTCTAGTCAAGCTGTCACCTGTCAAGCTGACAGGTTGTCAAGCCTTGTCACGCTCACTGACTGACTTGACAGGTGACAACAATGCACCACATGTCAGAGTGTCACTCACTTGTCTACCTGTCAAGCTGTCACCTGTCAAGCTGACAGGTTGTCAAGCTGTCACGCCTCACTGATGACTTGACAGGTGACAACAATGCACCACATGTCAGAGTGTCACTCACTTGTCTACTGTCAAGCTGTCACCTGTCAAGCTACAGGTTGTCAAGCCTTGTCACGCCTCACTGACTGACTTGAAGGTGACAACAATGCACCACATGTCAGAGTGTCACTCACTTGTCTACCTGTCAAGCTTGTCACTGTCAAGCTGACAGGTTGTTCAAGCCTTGTCACGCCTCACACTGATGAGAGGTGACACAACAATGCACCACAGTCAGAGTGTCACTCATTGTCTACCTGTCAAGCTGTCACCTGTCAAGCTGACAGGTTGTCAAGCCTTGTCACGCCTCACTGACTGATTGACAGGTGACACAATGCACCACATGTCAGAGTGTCACTCAGTGTCTACTGTCAAGCTGTCACCTGTCAAGCTGACAGGTTGTCAAGCCTTGTCACGCCTCACTGACTGACTTGGACAGGTGACAACAAGGCACCACATGTCAGAGTGTCACTCATTGTCTACCTGTCAAGCTGTCACCTGTCAAGCTGACAGGTTGTCAAGCCTTGTCAGCCTCACTGATGACGTGAGGTGACAACAATGCACCACAGTCGAGTGTCACTCACTGTTACTGTCAAGCTGTCAGGTTGTCAAGCCTGTCACGCCTCACTGACTGACTTGACAGGTGACAACAATGCACCACATGTCAGAGTGTCACTCACTCGTCTACCTGTCAAGCTGACAGGTTGTCAAGCCTTGTCACGCCTCACTGACTGACTTGACAGGTGACAACAATGCACCAACATGTCAGAGTGTCACTCACTTGTCTACCTTCAAGCTGTAACCTGTCAAGCTGACAGGTTGTCAAGCCTTGTCACGCTCACTGACTGACTTGAAGGTGACAACAATGCACCACATGTCAGAGTGTCACTCACTTGTCTACCTGTCAAGCTGTCACCTGTCAAGTGACAGGTTGTCAAGCTTGTCACGCCCTCACTGACTGACTTGACAGGTGACAACAATGACCACATGTCAGAGTGTCACTCACTTGTCTACCTGTCAAGCTGTCACTGTCAAGCTGACAGGTTGTCAAGCCTGTCACGCCTCACTGACGACTGACAGGTGACAACAATGCA